>PVKM010026690.1:0-19204 GCA_004027735.1 Carollia perspicillata | reverse complement strand
GCGTGTGAGCAGCAGCTGCGTGGATCGGGGGGGTGGGGGGGGGACGCAGGAATGAATGACAGGCATGCCCTCTGAGCGGGTAGTCAGTCTGGTGACGGACAGCACTGGCTTTCTTTGCAGCGGGAGCAGTACTGTAACAGAGTTAGAGAGTGAGTTTTATAGAATTAGGAAAAGAAAGTATTACTTTTGTGCAGAGCAGGTAGGGAATGATCTCAGACAAAATACAGGAATTATCTGGGAGAAGAAGTAATTGGGACATCTAGAGGAAAGAGGCAGCGCAAGCAATCCTTAGAAGCAGTAATTTTACAAATATTAACAAGATGGGTTTGAATGGCCTCATCATTAACTCAGTTCCAACATGTAATGCTTGGAGTGATTCTCAGCCTAAGATGAAAGAGAAATAATGGGAGTTATGGCTAGGAAAAACATGAATGCATGTATATTTAAAGTTACTCTGGTACTCATCATGTCATAGGTACTTCTGTATTTTATCCCTTTTATTTTTCACTACAACAATACTTGTACAGTAGGTATAGTATATAACCTCTACAAATAAGAGAATGAATTTAAGATATTAAATTTCACATATACTGAATAGCAGCCATGCCCCAGCATTTGCTAACTTCTAGTTTATACTGTTCTCACCATCCCCGGAAAGATCATTGGCTTCTAGGTTAAAGAATTTTGTCCTAAAGTACATGATTAAATCTTAGATTGAGAAAGATAATTCTATCACTCAGCTGTGAATAGTAGCAGAGAATCAGGGGATTATCTGATAAAAGTCATTCTAATACACAAGGCAGAAGGTAATAATTGTCCTAAACAAAGCAAAGCATGAACTTCGCTTTGCAGAGGGTGGAATAGAGAGGTATTAAGAGTCAGATTTAAAAGGAAGCAGGCGAAGAAGGAAGATCTGTATAAAATTAGCCCCTTTTATGTACTTACTTTTGTGTTATTTTTAAGGTGGCCTCTTAATAAATGATTTATGGGACTATTCTTCACAACATGGATTTTCCAGTCATGTTATCTGAAGAGTTCTGAGAATTCTTATTTTCTATTTCAATCTTATATTTTAGTTTCTGTTTCTTTTAAAGAAGTCGTAATGCCAACTATTTTTGTGCACATACATTTATACAAATATTTATACATATACCATTGGCAATACAGGGTCTTACCGTTTACAGTGTGCTTGCCCTTAAGTTCGAAGTCGTTCTTGGGCTCTCAGCTTTTCTGAACTGGACTTAGCAACTCTCTTGGTATATGAGGTCTGTCCAGAAAAAGTCCAGCTATTCTTAATATAACAAGAATGGTTTGCGAGACATTGATGTAACTAGCAGCCAAGGAGAGTGGACTGGAATGTGTATGTGTGAACAGTGACGATTTCACTGTACTAGTCAGTGGGGGTGGTAGATGCCGTTGAATGAATGTGTGTACTGTGCGGTGGTAACATTCAAAATGACTGAGTGAGTAGAGCAATGAATTTGCATCAAATGTGGTATTAAGCCTGAATATTCCTCCAGGGAAACTATTCAGGTGATTCAGAAGGCTGTAGCTATGGGCAACTGATGACTGGCAGCTTTATCAAAACAATGTGCCTGCTCATGCATTATGTTTTGTGCAGAGTTTTTTGACAAAACATCAAATCACCCAGGTGACTCAGCCCTGCCACAGCCCAGATTTGGTGCCCTGTGCCTTCTGGCTTTTCCCAAACTAAAATCACCATTGAAAGGGAAGAGATTTCAGACTGTTGATGAGATTCTGGAAAATACAACAGGTCAGCTGATGGCAAATGGGAGAACTGTGTGAGGTCCCAAGGTGCTACTTAGAAGGCAACTGAGGCATCATTGTCCAATGTACAATATTTCTTGTATCTTGTATCTTCTTCAATAAATATCTCTACTTGTTATATTACATGGCTGGATACCTTCTGGACAGACCTCATAATATTTAGAAACCAACTGAAAAAATAAAGGATTGAAACTTGCTAAGAGACCTTTGTCCTCATGGACAGCAGAGAGAAATTCCTGTCAGAATTAACTGGGATGCTGTACAAAACATAGAAGTGTAATAAATTTGCATTGGGCCTTTCAGATGAGGACATAGGGGTCATAACTTGATTTGAAGAGTGGTAGCAGGAAAGTGGTACTAGTTTGGGTTGCCTAGGTTATCTGAGCTGCCAAGACCTTTCTGAAAAGAGAATAGGAGATTTACCAAGCATTTTTTCATAAAGTAACAGGTAACAAAATGTGAAAATTACAGTGAAATATCTTTCAGAATATATTTATCTAGGCTAAAGTTAAAAGATGCCAAAATTATTTCATCCTGTTATTTATTCAAATATATATATGACTTGTTACATGCTCAGTGTCCTAAGAACTTGGGGATATAATGATGAACTTAATGTGAATATTCTAGGTAATGAGACAATTATAAAATATAAATTATAATTATTTAATTTTAATTTTAGTAAGTATTACAAAGAAAAGTAAGTTATGCAATGAAAGTATAACACGGGTGCCAGAATTAACTTCAAACATTAGAGAAAAAATGCATTTATAGTAAACTAGAAGGAAGAATAAGAGAAAGCAGGTAAGAAGTCGGAAGATATTAAAGATAATATCCTAAGTGGGAAGAAATGTATAAGGTTAAGAGAATTAAAAGATCCTCAAAGTGGTCTTATGATTGTTTTATTTTTAGTCTAAAGAGAATTGCATAGCTGGATCCAAAATGGGAATAGATTATCCCTAACAAAAAAGGGAAACATTTTCTGAACATACAAGCACTGATAATCTGTAATACACAATAGATTTGTGAGCATGTGTGTGTGGCATTGTGTTCTACCATATTCTGTCTATAGCCAGATAGGAGCCTGGCACGAAAGTCCCTGACTTTAATATACTGTCTTCTTCAGGAATCTGATCAACTCTCTAAGAGAATTCAGACTGTGAAGAAGAGCTACCACTTTGGATGTCTTTTAACTAGCTGTATTTTATAAGGGCCACACTTCAGGGCATTGTTTATCTGGACCTGATAGGTTGTTTATCTGGACCTGGAATTGTTTATCTGGAGTTTGTCTACCACAAATGCACCTTTTATTTTTAAAATGTTTGTTATTACATAGCTTATTTGCTCAAACTCTGCCGTTAAGTTGAGAAGAGTCCAATCCTATTGAATTGTTAGTTAACATTATAGTCCATTATTTATATAATTTCTTTTATTTTGTATAAACAATCTCCAGGTGGGTAACCAAAAAAAAAGTTGGCTCTGTTAAATTAATTATAGAAAATGAAGAAATTTTAAGATTTTTATTAATCTTTATGTATTGGTGGAGGAATGTATCTGGCTACTGACCTGTGTCACTGAAGTCTTCGCTTATTGGACGTGAAGGAATTAAAAACACAGCTGTCTTTAAATCTGTACTTAGGAATGCTTCCTCTGCCTTGAATACTATCTTCTTGTTGATAATATGCCTTCTAAATAGTTTACATATAAGAGGCCGCTAGTCAAGAGCTGCAGCTGTTCGAAAGATTAGAATCCAGGATAGTATTTTCTATTATTATGTCTCTCCCTAAAATGTTCACGTGTTATGGAAAAAAAATTAATCAAGTACATTTGAGGAAAACTTGTTTATATAACAGTTTTGTTTCTTCTGAATTGTACATTTTCTCAGACTCTGTAATACAGGGATGTGTATGATTATTCTCTAAGAGGGGAAGGTCTAGAATGTAGCCTTTACTGGCTTGTATCTGGGAAACTCATCTGCATGGGGCCACTATGAAATGCCATTTTGGATACTTCTGATCTAGAAAAAAAATACCCTGACCCTTCTGGGAGATTGAGAGCCAGGTATTACCTTAAGAAATTAGTAACATATAAACACTGAGAAACAATGTCTTCAGGGGTTTTTTTTTAACAAAAGTAGAGCACCCAATAATTATGAAATATGAGAGACTTGGTCAAAGGCCACCCTGCCTGGTATGGTTCAGTGGATTGAGTGTGGACCTGTGAATGAAAGGGTCACTGGTTCAATTCCCAGTCAGGGCACATGCCTAGGTTGCATGTCAGGTGCCCAGCAGGGGCGTGTGAGAGGCAACCAGACATTGTTGTTTCTCTACCTCTCTTTCTATCTCCCTTCTCTCTAAAAATAAATAAATAAAATCTTAAAAAATATATTGTCAAAGATCAAGGAAAAACACTTGGTATTAGACCTAAACTGACTGAGGATGTTCATGGAATTTGGGCTGGCATATGCCTCTTTAGAAGTAGACAAAATCCTGGTCTTCTACCATGTAAATATTGCTACACCGGCTCATCCAACTTACTGTGATTAGAAAGGAAGGCAATGAAACACAGTTTCACTGGTTTTCACATTTCATGAGTTTGGGTTGTCCTCAGGCATGTACTCGTTATATAGTTAATACTTATATGTATAGTTGATAAATCTCTATGCAACTCCAGTATTAAATTTATTATGTATGAAAGATTCAAAGGAGAAGAAAGGTTACAGAGGGGTCTGGAGAAACATATTCTGTAAGGTTCTTTGACAGTAAATTCAAAATACAATACAGTAAATCCTCTGTGATTTTAATGTGAAACTAAGTATACCTTCAAGAAGGACCATGACTTTGTTCCTGAAGTTCACTTCAATGTTACGTAAATATAGTATAAATTTAATCTTAACAACTGCAAACAGTTTTTGTTTGAAAACTTACTAACTTTAACTTAAAGACTTCAGAATATCTAGTGAATTACTAGATTTTTGAGAAGGCCCCATGCCTCTCTAGATAAATAGTATCTTTAAATTTTTTCTTCTCTATTTCTTATAAATGTCATTCAAAATTACAAATTTCAGGCTATAAAAGAAGGCTATAAAACTAGCTTGTAATCTTTTTAGAATGCAAAATCATATTAGTTGTAAAATCTTTACCAGCTATGTGTATAATATGATAAATACAGATTATCATATTTTTTTTGTAAAATAAACAAGTTCCTTCTGTTGAGAAGTAAATTCAAGATCACTGTGAAAATCCTTTGACAATGTTAATACATTTTATCTCTACTATGTGATTCTGTGTAAAAATGAGATCCATGTCTTACAGTTAACTGTCTTATGGGCTAAGATATTTTGGAATTTTTTTCCATGAATATGGGGGGGAAAGAAAAAAATAACTTAAAGTAACATATAGCACCTTTTCTCTTACCATCCCAAATATAAAAGCTTAAACTATCAGATATTTTTAAATATTTTGATCAGGTATTTTTAAAATTTAACTGTTCTATTGGATTATTCATTTGTTTGGTGTTGAGTTGTATGAGTTCTTTATCTACTTTGGATATTAACTCCTTGTCAGAACCATTGTTTGCAAGTGTCTTCTTCCATATGGTTGGTCGCCTTTTTGCTTGTTGGTAGTTTCCTTTGCTGTGCAGAAACTTTTTAGTTTGATATAGTCCCATTCATTTTACTTACTTTGCTTGCCTTTGGGTTCAAATTCATATAATCTCTAAGACCAAAGTCCCAAAGTTTAGTACCTATATTTTCTTCTATGTAATTTATTGATTCAGGTCTCATACTTAGATCTTTGATCCATTTAGTTATTTTTTGTATATGGGGACAAACAACAGTCTAGTTTCTTTTTTTTGCATGTGACTTTCTAATTCTCCCAGCACAATTTATTGAAGAGACTTTCTTTTTTTCCATCATATGTTTTTGGCTCCTTTGTCAAAAATTATTTGCCCATGTATATGTGGGATTTTTTCTGGGCTCCAATTCTGCTCCATTGGTCTATGTCTTTTTTTTTTTTGTGGCAGTACTATGCTATTTTGATTATCATTGCTTTGTAGTATAATTTGAAGTCAGGGAGTATGATACCTTTGGCTTTGTTCTTTTCTCTCTGACTTGCTTTGACTATTCAAGGTCTTTTGTGATTCCATACAAATCTGATATTTTTATTTTAGTTTCTTTAAAAAGTGGTATTAGGATATTGATGGGGATTGCATGAAATCTGTATTATTACTTTGGTTAGTATTGACATTTTAACCATATTGATTCTCCCAATTCATGAGCACTAATGATCTTTCCATTTCACTGTGTCTTTTTCAATCTCTTTTAATAATGCTTTACAGTTTTCAGTGTATGGGTCCTTCACATTATTTGTTAAGTTTATTCCTAGATATTTTATTTTTGTTACATTTGCAACAAGATTTTTTTCCATTTATTTTTCTGAAATTTCATTGTTAGTGCAGTGGCAATGCAGTGGATTTTTGTACATTGATTTTGTGTCCCTCAACTTGACTATTATTTGTTTGTTGTTTCTAACAGTTTTGTTTTGGTGGAGTATTTAAGGTTTTCTATAATAAAAAATCATATCATTTGCAAAAAGTGACAATTTTATTGCTTTATTCCCAGTTTGGATGCCTTTTCTTTCTTTCACTTGCCTGATTGCTCTGGCTAGGACTTCCGATATTATGTTGAGTAAGAGTGATGAGAGCGAATATCTTGTCTTGTTCCTGACCTTAGAGAAAAAGCTTTTGGCTTCTCACCTTTGAGTGTGATATTAGCTGAAGGTTTGTCAAAAGTGGCCTTTATTATGTTCAGGTGCTTTTCTTCAATATCTATTTTATTGAATGCTTTAATCATAAATGGATGTTGTATCTTATAAAATGCTTTTTCTGCATCTATTGACAAATCTATATGATATAGGCAGAAGACCTGAACAGAAATTTCTCCCATAGAAATGGCCAACAGATGTATGAAAAGATGCCCAACTTCACTAGCTATTAGAGAAATGCAAATCAAAACTACAACAAGATACCATCTAGCATCTCTTAGAATGGCTATGATCAGCAAGACAAGTAATAAGTGCTGGAAAGGTTGTGGAGGAAAAGGAACTCTCATTCACTTCTGGTGGGAATATAAATTGGTACAGCCACTATGGATAACAGTATGGATATCCCTCAAAAAGTTAAGAATAGAGTTACCATATGACCTAGTTATCCTCTTCTGGGTATCTACTCCCAAAATTTGAAAACATTCATTATCAAAAATATATGTATCCCTATGTGCATTGCAGTATTATTCATGGTGGTGAAGGCATGGAAACAATCGAAGTGTCCTTTGGCAGACGATTAGGTAAAGATGTGACTCACACAGTGGAACACTACTCAGCCATAAGAAAAGACAAAATACTGCCATTTGTGACAACATGGATGGATCTTGAGGATACCATGCTCAGCAAAATAAGTCAGGCAGAAAAAGACCCATATGGTTTCCCTCATATGTGGGATACAAAACCGAAACTCTTCGACACAGACAGGGGTATGGTAGTTAACAGAGGGAAGTGGGTGGGACGGGTAGTAGAAAATAAAGGGGGTCAGCTATATGGTGACAGAAGATTTGACTTTGGGTGGTTAACCAATGTCACCATATTTAACAAAAAAGGAAATAAAAATATAATCAAATGAAATAAATGTATTGAAAGAAAAAATTAGCTATTAATTCTGGCATAGTAAAACAATACCGGAATATACAAAGTAATTTGGATTTAACTCTTCCCCTTAATCATCTTGAAAAGTAGTGAGTTCTCTGAAGATCTATCCTTTTGCTCACTTTAATGGAGTCCCCTTCTCCAGGCCTCTTGGACTTTCATTGTCGCCCTTTTCTTTCCTTCATTGACTCTGCCAACTCCCACTTCGGGATAAACTCACAGCCTGTAACTCGCAGGCTGTAACTCGCAGTTCAGGATGAAGTGTGAATAAAAATTAACCACCCCAAATGTTATAAAGCATCAAGCCAACACAATAGATTTATTTTTGAGAAATTTTCAGTCATCAGCCAGAACAGTTTAGCCATATATTTGGTAATTTATCTCTGAAATATTACTTATAAGTATTTATTCATTTATAGAATTTCATCAATCTCTAAAGCCAGGACACCTAATTTTCTTGAGGGTGTGAAACATCCCCATGGCTATAAAGATCCAATGTCCATTTCTAAATGGCCATAAGAATTTCTGAAACTTGAAGAAAAAAAGGCGTTTCTAGCCTTTTGAAAGGTCTTTTCTCTCTTCAGCCTGTGTGGACTCTGGTCCCGAGGCCCTTCCACAATGAGAATCTCACTGGTGTATTATGTTTTTATTAATTTGCCAGCGGGAACTTTTAAGCAATGAAAACTTGCTGTATTTGATTTTCATTTATTGAATACAAATGTATCCTATTTAATGATTTTTGAAAAAAATCTGTAGGTATGGGAGAAGCTAATTAATCCTTTGCCCAATATATTAATCCTATACCTACAGTGGTGCTTTCTTGGGGTCCCAGAGTCCCCAGTGAAGCACAGTTGAGAAGGCTTATTAGTGGGAGGGAATTGAGCTGGGACTACAAGAAGATGGAAGGAAAGTCGATTCCTTACTCATTTCTCATCCTGTCACTCATTAGCTACCTCAAATCACTGTAGCAACTTTCCCCTTCCTTTCCTGACAGCTCAACACGGCTTTTCGACTTTGAGACATATTACCTTAGATTTTTAAGCATGAAGTATAGAAAATGAGAACAAGAGTAAGGTGGGAAGTGGCCTCATTTGAAAAGGGAGTGAATGGTGAAGTTACCTAAATTGCTTTTCTTCTTCCTGTTTTCTTTTCAGGGCTTCTGTTCACAGAAGAACTTTTCATTCTTGAGCAATAGCAGTTTGCTGCTGATGCCATTTGTCATTAGGAATAATCTGAGTCCTCTGCCTTCTGTTGTTCGGCATTTTCTTTAACCTGAGGACTAGATAGATTCTCAGTCATTTCCTCCTTGGAAATACTGCTTAGAAAGCAGAAGTAACTTTGATTCAAATGGAATTTAATCTTCTGAGTTCTTGCAAGGCAATACCTGCCTTATTACTGCCTGTGTTACACACATTTTGGGATGGCAAGCTGGACAAGTTAAAAGAAGTGGGTAGGCATCTAAAAGATAAATGATCCCATTATAATTTGTTCATCCCAAATACATAGCTCAAAGCCTTGGGAACAGAAGCAAGCTACTTTAGTGGCTTTTGCCTTGTTTTATAAGATCACCCGTCAGGAACGTAACTGTCAAGGAAAACGCAAATGAAAGCTTTAGAAACAGAATTCCAAATCAATTAGGACAAAAATAGCAAATGAACAGATGAAATGTGATGATTTAATCAGCAGTGGCTAGTGGGCACACGCCATTACATAAAGTATATACTGGACCTTAGAAAAACCAGGCACCCCTGGAAGGAGTGAAGTTTTCTCTCTCCCATCCATTCTCTGTGTTTTTCATGAGAGAATTGGTAAACAGGATCAAACCCAGGAAATATCCGTTAGCTGAATGAGTGCACCTGGATTTTTTTTTAGAAAGATGGAGGTGAAAGATTCTAATCGATTTGGAGGGACAATATGAAGGCATGAAGAAGATTTTTGAATAGGAATATATAAATTTTGCCTTTAACCAGTTTTCAACGGCAATTTCTTAAATCAGTTAAAGATTTTCAAAATGCTATTTTCCACTTTCGAAAATGGTGATCTAAGATTTGATGAAGTTAAATGTGTATTTTCACATAGATTCTAGTTGAATGGAAAGTGACACCAATCACCCAGTAAAAGGAGACACCCTCGGAGCAGTGACAGACTCAGAATACCTTCAGGGACTCATACCCTTTAGGCAGAGCTCAAGATATATATATAAATTGCATGTTTGAACCTGAAGAAAAGGGAATTATTCATTAGTCACCATAAAACAAAAGGAAAGGCAAATTTAAATGTAGTTTGGATGATAAGGAAAGCAGCAGAGAAAGCCAAAGATGATAGAACACAGTTCTCCCCTCTCCCTTTGTACTGTCAATTTTTTTTTCTCCTTTTTCTGTATAAGACTCAAAGAATTTGGAGAAACTAAGTGCTGCCTTTTTGGGGGAAAGTAAACTAAACTCAAGATTGTGGTCACAAGTTAATAAGCATGTATTTATGACTTGAGGCAGAAAATACTTATCCCAAGCCTAATTTCCTTTATGTGTTTGTATAATGAGTACGGTGAAGGAGCACCTTTGTTCCATAGATGAATGAATTTACTAGCTGTGACTTTAGGCAAATGCTACCATGTCTTTGAGCTCTTTGCATTGCCTACAAAATGAATATTATAACAAGTTCCTCTTAAGTTTTTGAGAAGGTTATAAGAATATTTTAAGACTATATGAAAAGATATTGGACACAGACCCTCAGTGTCATCCTCAAGAAACTATTTAATTTTAAGTTTATAAACCTTGAAGTACAAAGAAAATCAAGAAAAAAGTATCCAAAAATTTACTTGCACCATAAACCAATAAAATATTGATAATAAAATAATTGCTTTTATCAATAATAAATTTTAGAGGCATTTGAAAGACTCACCATCTATTTGAAATAGTATTTTATTTTTGTATCTTCCAATGAGTTCACAATCATTTGCAAGTGATTTTAAATATATATGTTTTTTAAGGGAATTGGCAAGTGGAAACATATTATATTTTGGCCAGATGAGGACCTTTCTACCTAGGGTTTAATAATTTCAATCAGGTCTTAGAAAGAATTGGAGAAGAGTAGAATAAGTCACCATGTTATATATCTCTTTGGCATAAGGATTATTTTGAACTAATTTTTAAGCATTTTTTTAAAAATTTTTATTGATGTTTGAATACAGTTGTCTCCATTTTCCAACCACCACTCTTCCCCTCCCTACTTACTCCTACCTCCCACCCTCAATCCTTTCCCACTTTGGCTTTGTCCATGAGTCTTTATACATAGTCATTTATGACTCTTTCCCTTCTTTTCTTTTCTTTTATTTTTAAGAAAGAGCAGACATAAGAAAAGCTCTTAAAATGACTAACAGAAGTTACCCTTTTGTAAGAAACACATATATTTATAAGGGAAATCTTCATTTGTAAGTGTGTCTGCCTCTCTATACCAGGAAGAGAAGGATGACTAAATCTTCAGAAATGCTTATCAGCAGGGAAAGTGTGGCCTTACATCTGCATAACATCCTGTCCTTGTTTACTCTGTTTTACCTAGGAACCTCCCATAACTGGCATTCCTGCTTGGCATCCTTTATTTTTAATCTTTGGCTGGAGATGGGATGTAAGGTAGTGGTTTGGGCTACTTTGGGAAATTTCTAAAATTTCCTCTGTATGTCCATGCTTAAAAAGATATGCATGTTATTAAACTTCTGCTTGTTTTTCTCTTGCCAATCTTTTCACTAAGAAGTAGAGGCATCTCGGCCAAGAACCTAGAAGGGTAGAGATAACATTTTTTTTCCCTAAAAAATCATTAGAAATCCTACATTTAGATAAATATTTATGACTTTCGGGGTTATGATCTATCAGTTGGTGAAATACTGAGGTTATGAAAATACTGTTTTTAGGGCAGTGAAAATACTCATTATTATTTATAATGATGGATTTAAATCATTGTACATTTGTCTAAAACCATAGAATGTACAACACCAAGAGTAAATGCTAAAGTGAACTATGGACTTTGGATGATTTTGATAAGTCAGTGTAGGTTCATTCTTGGTAAACAAAAATGCTTAGAAAATGTACAGTTCTTGTAAATGACATTGATAACAGGGGGAGACTGTGCCTGTGTGGGGACAGGGGCTGTGTGGGAAATGTCTGCTCCTTTACCTAAATATTTTTAAAATATTTTTATTTCTTTATTTTTAGAGAGAGGGGAAGGGAAGGAGAGAGGGAGAGAAACGTCAATGTGTGGTTGCCTCTCACATGGCCCCCATTTGGGAACTGGCCTGGAACCCAGGCATGTGCCCTGACTGGGAATCAAACTGCAACCCTTTGGTTCACAGCTTGCATTCAATCCACTGAGCTACTCCAGTCAGGGATACCTAAATAATTTTGTAAACCTGAAGCTATTCTTAAAAAAAATAAATAAACACTCATACTAAACAATAAAGCAAAAGGTATTTTAATGTAATTCTGATTGCTCTGATAATGTAATGGACTGTGATGCTATTTGACCACCAGAGATAG
The DNA here is from genome assembly GCA_004027735.1 of Carollia perspicillata. Taxonomy (NCBI): domain Eukaryota; kingdom Metazoa; phylum Chordata; class Mammalia; order Chiroptera; family Phyllostomidae; genus Carollia; species Carollia perspicillata. Next base: position 7,191 of record PVKM010026690.1, on the reverse strand, counting down.
TAAAAATAGTAAGGAAAATTTTATCTGGGATATGATACTGATTCATGTACAAGTATCCCTGCAGTTGAAAACTATAAATACAAAACTCCACATGGTGCATTTTTTGTTAAGTTACTTCTGGTCAAAGCTGCTTTACGTCCCACTCAGAAAGCAATGTCCTTGGAGATATTTTCAAATTGTTAGTTATCAAATGTTTCTCATTGTTCACCAGGTGGAAAGGGTAGACAAGATATATTATTACAAAAGAACCCCATTTTGTCTCAAGAGCACTTTGATTTATAATCAAACTAATATGTGTTCATTTGCAAAATGTAGGATTAGTTTTGAAATTAATAGGTATGTAGTCAAGTGGTAATTAATTTTGGTTAGAATTTTGGGGCAATAAATGACCTTTGCACATGTTAGTTCTTTCTTTTGCAAATCTTTTTATTACTATCAATGTTGATTTGTGTCAAACACATCTTTTGGAAGTGCTAGCTGTTAGATAATTTCTTCTTGCCACATTGGATGCCAGGAGACAGAAAAATAAGCTTGAAACACCTACTTTTAATACTAGAAGCAGGGACACCTGACAAATACAATAAAAATGTGTATGTCTCATGCCACTAGCATCTTTAGCACCTAGAGACTTGTTAGAAGTGCCCATTCTCAAGCTCCATCCCAGACCTATCAAATCAGGAATCCCGAAGGTGGGACCAAGCAAAGTATGTTTTAGCAAACGCTCCAGGTGACTTTAATACATGCATAAGTTTTGAAGGACTGTTCTAAAGGACAAGGATTTTGTTATAATAAAACCTGGAAAAATGTGATTATATGATGAATATCTGAAGCATTGATAAAGAAATAAAAGGGGGTGCTGACTCAATGAGAACAAATTAATAATAAATATGAAGTTCAATTCCAACTTATGTACCTTACAGAGACTGAGAACAACTTAAAATCCGAATGTTGTTTATTTCCTATATCCATTCATTGGCTTCTCGTGGAATGCATGTAATCCCAGCACACACACAATTCAAATGAGAGAATGAAAAAACTTCAAAAGAAAATTACTTTTGATTCTGTATTGTTCTTGATTAACTGTAATAATTCTTATTATGATTATGTAAAAAATCACATATTAAATCTTGTTCATGACCATCTCTCAAAATGAAATATCATGTCAATTAACAGGAGAAAGAGAAAATTACTAAAGAAATGACTATTATAATTTACTACTAGTAGTTTTCTTTTCTATTTTTATACAGAGAGATATTTTAGCCCCAGAAAAAAATATCGAGAATTCTATTTAAAAAATCTTTTCCAAATATATGTAATTAACTTTATAGGCAGTTACACAATTCTGCTTTGATTAAAAGTTAAATTGTATAGGGAGGACATAATTTATATAATGTATTTTAATTAATAAATGTTTATTGATACTTTGTTTCTATGTAAATTTCTTCAGTAAAGTAAGATTCATGTTTTATATAACTTATTATTAGTGTGTCTTACTTTTAAAGGAAACAATTAACAGACGATTGAGTGAAATTGAAATTAAGTTGCATTGTTAAACTTTAATTTGAAATAATTTTAAATTTAGGGACAAATGACAAAATTAGTACAGAGATTACCCTTAACCCAGCTTTACTTAATATTAGCACCTTCCATAATTAAGCTACACTAATCAAAACTAGTAAGTGAAACTATAAACTTTATATGAATTTCATCAGTTTCAGTGTTAATGGCCTTTTTCAGTTTCAAGATCTAATTCAGGGTACCACATTGCCTTTAGTTGTTATGTGTGCTTGGTCTCTTCAGATCTGCGCAAGTTTCTCAGTGTTTTCTTGTTTTTTCATAGCATTGACACTTTTTAGAGGTAATAGATCAATATTTTTGATCTATTGAGTCCCTCAATTTGGTTTTTGTGATGTTTTCTCATGCAAATGTAGTAAACATGAGTTCATACTGATTTTTCTTACTCTAATTCACCTCTAAGTCATCCTATCCCCATTTCCTCTTTGCTTCTTTGTAGCTTTTTTATCTGACAATGAGAAACCTACTCTAAATGCGGACCATTTGTTTTTCTAACCCTAGAACACATATAAAGCAATTCTGGAAATGCTAATTCTCACCCCTGTGTGAAACAAGTTTGTCATCAAGACTATAGTGCTTATGTGCAATTCTTTTTTCTCTAGTTTTATAGCATCCAGTCAAAACACTGTTTGCCAGAGGTCCTTTTTGTCTACCTATTTCAAATATTATGTTATATAGTTATAACATAGTTGATTTTATGGAGTAAAATTGTAATTCAGTTGCATCATTTTCAGTTTTCCTTACATTACTGATTTGTAATGCTAGCTTTTGTAGCATCCACCAATCGCGAGAACAAATGTCGGAGACTTTCAGGGTTTCAAAGATGTTACTTTATTGGCCAAGGCTTTACCTGCGCAGGGGCGAACTCTCCGAAAGTGTTCGGAGACACAGTGCTCCTTAGAGCTGCAAATGAGAGTCGCACCCTAACGCTCACAGCTAGGGTTTTTATGGAACCGAACAAGCAAACACTTTACAGAAGTGAATGTGGCAGTTAGCTATTGGCAGCCGGACTGCATGTCCAGCACGTGGACAATCCTGTGGTTGGCTGGACTACCTATGCTGGGCTCGTGCTCTCGTTGGTAATTGGTCGGAGAGGCTTGTGCTCAGCCTGTGCTCAAAAACTGGGGCAAAGGAAAAAAAAAAAACTTCACTTGGGCAACTGTCCAGATGGCTATCTGCCAGGTCAGCTCTGTTTATCTTGCCTTTCTTAGCTTTCTTTGTTTTAACATTAACTCTTTCTTTGTTCTCTACACTTTCATACACAAGCCTTCTAAATATGAACAGACCTCTTTCCAAGCTCTCTATTTTGCCCATTTGATAGTATTTGTTTAATCTTCATGCTAATGCCATATGATTTAAGTAAAATTTTATAAAAAGTTTGGTATCTGATTAGGTAGACTCTTCTCATTATTTTAGCTTTATGAATTTGAGGAACACTTTATAATTTTTATAGAAACCCATTTAGATTTTGATAGGGCTAATTTTATGAACATTGTCATCTTTAATGTATAGCTTTCACATGCATTTAGATAGTATTTTCCTACATTTTAAGTATTCCTTGATGTCCTTCCATAATATTTTATAAATTTTAAGCAATTATTTTTATGACTTTTGTTAGTTTTATTTATAGTCACTCTACAGTTTTTATTTCTGTTATAACAACCTGAAGACTCCTATTTCTTAAATGTTTCCTACTGGTTTATAAGGTAATTACTGGTTGTTGTGTAGTAAACTTTCATATACTTAAACAGCTAGAGTCATTTACTATTTATAATACTTTGTCTATGGATTCTCAGGGATTTTTAAACGAATACATCACACTTTTAGTGAACAATGGCACTTTGCTTATTTTGTTCTAATTTTTAGATCAGTTATCTCTCTCATTCTATGTTATTATAGTTACCTAAGTTTTCTAGTACAATGGTCAAGAGAAAGTTAATAGCAAGCATTTGTGTTTGCTCCTAACTTTTAAGAGATACCTGCTGATATATAACCATTATATCTGATGTAATTTTTTTTGGATGGATTTTTATATTGGATAAAGAAGTTAACTGGTTTTTCTTTACTCAGTTTTTTTCTCTTTTTTTGCAAATCAAAAATTGTTAAACTTTTACAACATAATTTATGCATCTAGTAATATATTCATTTGATTTTTGGTCTCTAATGACTCAATTTAGTAAATTTATAAAGGGATTGCCCAAGGCTATAGCATCAATTATATTAATTTGCTTAAATTATAATTGGTAATGATTTCTCATCATTATTTTTATACATTCTTGGATTCAGTTTGCTAATATTTTATTTAGGATCTTTACATAAACTTTCACAAGTGAAATTGACCAACAATGTTTCTCTGGATGTGTGTGTCTGATTTTGTGGCCAAGATGATATTGTTTTCATTAAATTACTTAAATCATTATTGATTTTAAATAGTCAAATGAGACAACTTCAGTTTCTTCTTTAGGGACTCAGAAATAGGGAAGACAGGCTCAGAGCCTGAGTAAGAAAAATGCCACATGTGGGTGATATGTACCTGATGCCATGGTTATTAAAAAACACAGAAACATAAATGTTTTTGTACACCTGAGTTTGTAAGCTTACATATCTTTGCCTGATACACAGGTAGTGGGAGGAGTGTGTGTTTGTGTGTGTTATTGCACATACATGTGTTTTAGAGAGAGAGAGAAGAGTTGATTTGGGAAGGTGCTAAATAAAGATGAGAAATAATGCATGTATAGAGAGGAAAATTCAGGAAAGAATCAAAACAGAATTTATTCAATGGAATCATCCAGGAATCACATTTAAGTGAATTCTAGGTTTATTAGGAAGGAATAATATGGTACAAAGAGAAAACCTATTTTAGGGAGGGAAATGTGTTTTTTTCTTTTACCTTTCTAGGTTCTTCCGGCTAGTTAAGTAATCAAATAGACACAAGACTGATTAACCAGAGAAAATAACCAAATATATTATGTATGTACATGTGGGAGTTCCATAAGAATATTGGACCAGAAAGAACAAATCAGGCAGTTCAAGCGTATGTGCCTTTCTGGACTAAGGAGAAGGAGGCAGGGCCTTCAAACATTAGGTAAACAAATTCTAGTTGGACCACCCAGACACAAAGGAACACCCAGGGAAACCTAACAGGCTTTGTTAGGTTCCCTTCTGTCTGTCTGTCACACTTAGTTTATCCTAGGCTAAGGTGACACCTCCCTTCTTTTAAGCATAGTTTTCTATCTGAATTCCGTTAGGCAGGTAAAGCGGGAAGTAAAGTCTCCTTTTAAGTCTTTTTTTTCTTAAAAAATAACAGTTTAAAAGAATCGATGTATCAAAAAAGAGTATTTTGGGGTGGCAAACTGCCTCCCTTCCCTGGCCAGTCATCCTTCTGGGAGAAGCACTGCGAGAGTATTACCATCAGTGTTTAGCTACATATTGATAAAGGAGAGCAAAAGGTACTTAGATATTGAGCTTAATAAACTGGGAAGCATAAGACTGTGGCTAACCAGAAAGCAACAGCTTCACACTCCAGGGGATTACAGACCGCACTGTGCTCTGCCAAGAGAATGTATACTCCTCCCTTCTCCCATTGCCAGAATCCCGGGTGGGAGCAGGGGAAGGCAGGCGCATGTGCAATAGAAGTCAAAATGGTGCAGGGGGAGGTGCTGGGCCATTGAGGACTGTCCAGCCAGCCTGGGGAAAGAAGGGATTGCTCTGGAGGTGGGCCCATCCGAATCCCAAGGAAGCCTGGGAAGTTGATTGGTTCTTTTGAAAGGGTGTCTAGTCTGCCCCAAGCCTAAACTAAAGTAATCCCAGGAAAACAAACTTTCTATTGCTCAGGTAACCTGCACTTGCCCAAGATGTTTCACAGACTGAGATGCTTGCTATTCAGTTATACCCTGGGGAAATAGCCCGTGTTTGGGATTAAGACTGTCAAGGCTGGCTAGGTTTGAATCATCACTCTCCTTCATTCAATGGGGATTTAACAAAAACTTCCAAGCTTCTGGTTTGTGAGTTCAGATAGGTTTGTTTATCTTTGGATATGTAAATAGTTTATTGCTGCATTTGGTCAGCTTTCTCCTGAATGACTATTCCTAAATGCTTAGGATACATACTGATGAATTACACTTTGTAAATTAATTGCCATATGTGTAATTGTTGCAGTTTGGATGTACCTAATTTGGTAATTTAAAAAAACATTTCTGTTTAAGGTATCTGTTTGCAGGTCAGAAAATGAGAAAACGTAATTGCGTATTGCTCTGACGTAAAAACACAAACTGTAAATAAAATTGACTAAATTAAAAAATAAAATAAAATAAAATTATTTCTATGCAATAGAATAAAATTATCTTGTAAAATAAATGAACTTATGTTAAGGTGTTATTTTAAAAATTGCACTTTTGTTGTTCTTTTAACCCTCTTTGGCAAAAAAAAAAAATCTATCATTTGTCCTTTGAATGTGTACCTAGTCAACTCCCTGTGACTTTGTAACTAACTACTTTTACTGATTTGCTAAAAAAATTATGACCCAAGAATTATTTGCCTTTCTTAGTAGTAACAAAATGAAATGAGTAAAATCAAAGAAAGTCATTGCTTTGAAATCTGTGATGTGCTTTACTTCTAAAAAGGGAAGGAAGAAAAAAAGGAAGGACTTATAAAAAAAAGAAACCAGCATTGTCCCTTTCACTTGAAAATAATGTTTAAGGTTAAAACTTATATAGATATATAATTATAACAAAAAACATAAAGTTCTTATAATTTTTTAAAATTCCAGTAAATTACTAAAATCATGACAATCAAATTAACTCTTGTTTATTATATTCTCATATATGCTCCTTGAAGAATAATAGATATGGGGAATAATTTTGTTATTTTCCACCAGTAATTAATGTCACTTTGGTAAAACACGTGTATTTAGCTATCACAAAGAAAAATGAATTGGTATCAGGGTGGTATGTAATAGGGGCCAAACAGCAGGAGATTCAAACTTAGTCCCATAATTGAGAATTGTATTAGATATTTACCATTTGTAGCAGGCAGTTAGACAGGCTTGAGTGGAGTGGGGACAATAGGCCAGGGGTGGAATGTCACCATGTCAGAAAGCTCCAGGTACCTTAACAATGGGCAAAACTGGGAAAACAAAAACCTCCCCCCCCAGGGTGACCTTTCCTCCACTAGCATATCACTGGTCATGTGGTTTAGGCCCCCTGACCTTTCGTATCACTGGTTATGCAGTTCCAGCCCTCCCTTGTTCTTTCCTCCCCTGACATTTCATTGGTCATGTGGTAGGTCCCCTTAGGGGAGTGTGTAGGGGGCCAGAGAACAGTCTCATAAGATTCTCACATAAGCTCTTGTACAACCACACCGTCAAGTATTAAGCCCTAAGTACAATGAAGTTTTGGCCCTCATCACATATTCTGAGGAACAAAGCCTTGACCACAGAGACAGAGTGTTGGTCGAACTAAAGATAACAAGTAGGGCTCAGTCATGTTGCAGCTCCAGGTCCAGAAAAACAGTGAAAACAGGCAGGGCAACCCGTAGTTAGCATCAGGACCAGATGAAATGATTAATGAACCTTGCCCTGGCACTGACCAATCAGTAGAGACCACAGTCCTGAAAGGA
>PVKM010026689.1:0-19196 GCA_004027735.1 Carollia perspicillata | reverse complement strand
GACAGCTCCCTACCACCCTTCCCAGCGCTGTCCCCTTGAGGTAGCCACCGCCCTGACTTTCTCACAGCCGATCCGTTCTGCCTGACGGAACTCGTGAGCACCTACAAGGCATCCCTCAGCCACACGCTCCTTTCCCGTCTTGACTAGCATGCTTTGAAAAGGCTCGCATGAGTAATTCACTTCCTTCTTTTGCAAAATTAATCTTTGACGCTGTCAACTACCCAGGAGAGCTTCGGATCAGCTGGTGATGAGGGAGTGGATAAAATTCCACCTAAGCCAAGAACCGTGATGTTTTGTTATGGTTCTTTAACTGGCCAGACTCACCGCGGGGGGCGGAGAGATGGCCCAGCACCACTGGCCTTCGGGCACGAGGGCCTCACCTCCGAGGCCCGCTCGCCCCTGGCTGTGCTGGAGTTGGCCGGGAGAGATGGCTTGGACGTCCTCTGAAAGAAAGTCCTGTCTTTCCCGGTATCATCACCTCCATTCACTCTTTTTTTTTTTTTTGGCTGTTTCTTCCTTTCCTTCTTTCCCTTTTGTAATAGCTTTTTCAAGGCTTATTTTAGATATCAGAAACTGCTCCCACTGCAAGTGTGTAATGCAGTGCTTTTGAGAAAATTCACCGAGTGGCACAGCTGTTTCCATAAATTGGTTTTCAGCTGTTTTTGTCCCCGAGTAAGACCTCTTGTGACCATTCACGGTTGATTCTGTTTCCAGCCAGCCCCCGCAACCACTCGCCTTACTGTTTTTACGGATCGGTCAACTCGGGACAGTTCACGTAAATGGAATCCTACATGACGTGGCCTTTTGCGTCTGGCTTTTCTCACTCTGCCTAGTTTTTGAGGCTGTTCCGTGACAGTGTATCGGCGATTCCATCTCCTTAGTTCACTGTGATGTCTCCTCTGAAGCAGGTGTTTGTCCTATTCCCACAGCAGAAATGGGGACTCTGAGACCCAGGGAGGGGAGGGGACTGGCCCCCTAAAGAACCCTGGTGCGGGGTTGCAGCCGATCTGTCCTCCGCCCTGTCACTGGTTTGTCACCCCCTCCCCTGCTGGCTTGGAGTCCCCAGGGGCTGGCACAGTGCCTGGCCAGACTTCACATGTGCTGATTAAGTGAATTAATGGGCTGTGTTTAGAAACCTGCTCCCCTGACTGCCAATTCATTGTTCTTCCCTAAACAAGCAAGACCCTGGACTCAGTGACTTACGGGTTGTTCCTCCCAGATGTCCACCCACTCCGTTCACTCCTGTCATGTCCCAGTGAAGGCCACCCTCAACTGCCACTTGAGTGCTGTCACAACTGCTGCCTGCCCTCTCAGTTTGTATTAATACCTTCTCCCTGCAGAGCCCCAAGAGGCATCACTTTTAAGGATGGGCAGAGCCATGTCATTTCCCTCCACAGAGCCATTCCGTGCTCTGGCCCGTGCCCCACACTGCATGGGCCCTGCGTGCTCTGGCCCACCCTGCCCACCTCTCCTACTTCCCCTCCTCACCTTTCAGTCATGGTGGCTTCAGGCACAGCTCGCCCTTGCCTGCCTCAGGGCCTTTGCACAGGCTGTTCCCTCTGCCTAGAACACCCTTCCCTTTCAGTCCTCATTCCTAGTTTGTGTTAACACCTCAGAGGGACCCCACTGACCACTGGAGCTAAAGCAGGTCCCCTCATTCCACCTCTGGTGTGTTTCCTTGGTTGACTCCTACAAACTTGCAATTGATAACCTTTGATAACAGACAAAGCTTTGCAAGGTTTATCTGTTGACATGCCTTCCTGGTGGTCCCCCCAGCAGGCTGCATCCCAGAGCACCTCACGAGTAGATATTTGGGCTCTGTTTGCTGTGTGGCTGGAGGAGAGGATAGGCAGGGCTGGGGAGTCCCTCGCTGGCCCCTCTCTTCCCGTCCTCCCCACTCCCCCTTCCCTCAGTGGGCACTGCCCACTGAGTCCCTGTCTGATTTCCCTCCACTCTCGTGACTCCCATAGGATCTGGCCCGGCTGCAGGAGGGCCGGCAGCCCGAGCACCGGGACGTGGCCCTGCAGAAAATATCGGACTCAGAGAAGCTGCTATTCGTGCTGGAGGCAGATGCAGCCATCGCCAAGCACATGAAGCATCCCCAGGGGGACATGATCGCTGAGGAGTAGGTCTCTCCTGCTTCAGGTCCTGAGGGAGCCGCACCAGGGCAGGAGGGTGGCAGCCCATTCAGCATTCGGGAGCCACGTTAGGGTTTACTGAGGGCTAAGTAGATTCCAGGCACACGCCACACGCTTTCTGTGGTTCTCACGATAACTGATTTTGCAGTCGGGAGACAACTCAGAGTACTGGTGTTCCCTGTCCTGGTCCTAGCGTGACCCCAGCTTCCCGGCACCATGCCTTTGAGCACACTTTTCTGCTGCCGATGCCCACCTGGCTTCCCGTGTCCGTGGCCCTTGCTTTTGCACTGATGTGGGTAAATCGGCACTCAAGACAGCAGGGCCAAGGGGCTCTCAGTGCCCCACAGCTCTCTGTGCTTGTCCTTGTCATGTCCCACACTACCACTGTGGTCCTTCATGAATGGGCTCTAGAGAGCAGTGGACCTGCCTACTGCTTCTAGAACCTTCTACAGTTTTGGAGACACAGTAGGCCTGGGGGAGGCATTGATGGAAGGGGGAAGGAGGAGGATGCAAGTGTTTGTCTGGAACCCAAGGCCTCTGTCACCTGTCCTTGCAGGGCACACTGTGCAGAAAGGGTTGGGGGGCTCAGGCAGTGCCCCTGACAACTAGCCCGCTAACCAGGGTGGCCACTCTCCCCACTCAGCATCCGTCAGCTGAAGGAGCGCGTGACTAACCTCCGTGGGAAACACAAGCAGATCTACAACCTGTCGGTGAAGGAGGTGGACCCACAGGTCAACTGGACGGCGCTGGTGGAAGAAAAGCTGGTACAGCCCAGGCTTCTGCTGGGGAGGGGGCCGGGTGTGTAGGGGGGGAACCCCACCATTTAATGTCACCAGTCATTCCGGGAGGGAATCGTGTTCCCGATGTTTTCTGATGGGTGTGTCAGTAAGAAGAGCAAGGCTAAGAGAGGTGCAGTGCCTGGCCCCGAGTCACACAGCAGAAGTGGTAGAGATTGGGATCCTCCTGGGATCCTCCTCCAACCCCTGCCCGTTAGGGTCCTGGCAGGCTGGCAGGTTTCTGGCCAGCCGCTGTTCTTCCTGTGCCCTCGCCAGCCCATCCCCACCGTGGGGCGGTGCCACCACTGGAGCCCAGGGTCCTCTCTTACTGGTGTGACGCTGGGCAAGTGACTGCCTCTGGCTGAGCCATCTGTGAAATGGACACAGTAACTGTGGGCCTCTAAAGTTGCTGTGAGATTAATGAGATGCCGTGTAGATAAAGGTGGCAACCTCTTGCTGTGTCCCTCACGGGGCCACTTTGCCCACTCCGTGGCTGGCCCTGTGGGGAGGAGTCCCCAGCTCTGGCCCACCCTCTGCGTGCATTGTCTTCATCCTCCCCTCCCAGGACCAGCTGAGCAGCCAGAGCTTCGGGACAGACCTGCCACTGGTGGACCACCAGGTGGAGCAGCACAACATCTTCCACAATGAGGTCAAGGCCATCGGGCCCCACCTGACCAAGGACGGGGGCAAGGTAGGCATTGGTGGTGGAGGGGATTGGGGAAGGTGGGGCTTACACCTGCACCCCTCCCTGACCCATGCCCTTGGCTCTGTTCTCAGGAGCAGAACAGCGAACTTCAGGCCAAGTACCAGAAACTGCTGGTGAGAACCGGGTGGGAGAGGCTGGGGTAGGAAGTGTGTGCAGTGGTAATTCAAACAGAACAGACGGAGATGAGGTGGGAAGAGATGGTGCCTCGAGCCCCAGCCTGAGAGGTGCCCACTGTGCCCTGTGCTCATGGAAAACCCCGATGGATCCCAATTTGTCTAATAGGATACAGCCTGCTCCACGGTTTGCTTCTTATTTACTTATTAAGCACCTTCTGTGTGCCAAGTATGATGCCATATGCTTTATAAGCAAAAATTTTCAATTTCCTTTTCAAAACCTTTAAAGAATGCATTCTTTTTTTTAATCCTCAACTGAGAACACGCTTATTAATTTTAGAGAGAGGGGGGAGGAGGGAGGAAGAGACACTGAAAGAGGAAGGAACATTGATGTGAGAAACGTCAGTCGGTTGCCTCTTGCACACATCCCAACCCTGGCCAGGGACTGGACCTGCCACCTAGGCACGTGCCCTGACAAGGAACTGAACCCAAAGAATCAACCTTCCAGGGTACGGGACGACTCTCCAACCAGCTGAACCGCACCGGCCAGGGCAAGAATGCATTCTTTTAGAACTGCACATATGATGCGTAAATGCTTTCTTGTTGCAGACCTTTCAAGCTCCTCAGATGTTGGAATGAGGGGAGATGGAGCACAGCCATTAGCAGGCTCTGGAGCTAGACTGCCTCCAACCCAGTTGGTGGGGAGACCTTCAGGGAGCTACTCAGCCTGAGAGCCTCGGTTTCCTCTTGTGTACAGTGGAGTTACCACAAGTCCCAGTCTCGCTGGTTTGCTTCACACATGGCATTAGTTGACGTTGGAGAAGACCATAGCACAGTTTGGGCTCATGGTGACCCCGTGTATGAGTTAGCTGTGGTTCTCATTTGCAGAGCAAAATGCAGACATCCCTCCTCCTTCCCATCTTCCCTACCCACGCCCCACTCCCTTCTCAGATATAAAGCCCAAGCAGTTCACTACTGCTCTTCTAGCCATCTGTATAATTAATTACCTGACAGATGGAAAAGTGGAAGCTGTAGCTGCTAATGTTTATTGAGCACCAACTATATGCTGGACTTTGTGCCCTATGAGAACCGTGCTTTCGTCATGCCCATTGTGCAGATGAGTTAACCGAGGCTCCACAAAAATGTCAGTTGCATGAGGGTTCTGTTTTGTTCACTGCTGTATCCCCAGTGCCTGGAGCAGTTAGTCAGTGCTCAGTAAATAGGTGCTGAATGAATCACTGCGTTTTGGAGGGTCAGTGACTTATCCAAGGCAGGGAGTTCAGCTGGGGTGGAGCCAGCCACTGCAGGTGTGGCGGGAACCTCAGCCCTGTGCCCCGCCCCACAGGCAGCATCACAGGCACGGCAGCAGCACCTAAGCTCGCTGCAGGACTACATGCAGCGCTGCACCAACGAGCTGTACTGGCTGGACCAGCAGGCCAAGGGCCGCATGCAGTACGACTGGAGTGACCGCAACCTCGACTACCCCAGCCGCCGGCGCCAGTACGAGGTGGGCGCTGGTGCTTGAGGGATGGGGGCAGAGGCCCAGGAGGGAGCACGGGGATGCCAGGCTGGGTGCTGAGCCCTTCTGCTGTCCCCCGCCCCTCCACTGCAGAATTTCATCAACCGGAACCTGGAGGTCAAAGAGGAGAGGATCAATAAGCTGCACAACGAGGGAGACCAGATGTTGACTGCTGAGCACCCTGGGAAAAACTCCATTGAGGTGTGTGTGCACCGGGGAGCGAGGCCTCCTCCAGGGGGCCTGAGGGACCCACCCAAGGCTGGGGGTCCTGCGTCCTGTGTCCATCTGCCCGTTGCTCCATGTTGCCCTCTCATCTTGCTCTGACCCTGCCTCCTCTCATTGTGTTGATCCTTTGCCACGTCCTCCTCTTGGCCCCCGGACTTCTGTAACCCATACGGTGCCCGTATCAGTGTCCTGGGGCTGCTGTAACCAGTGACCACACACTGGGTGGCTTTGACCACCACAAACATGTTCTCTCACAGTTCTGGAGGCCAGATGTGTAAAATCAAGGTGTTGGCAGGCTTGGTCTCCCTGAAGGCTCCAGGGGAGGATTCTTCCTTGCCCCTCTCCCTACTTCTGGTGGTTGCCAGCAGCCCTTGGCCTGGGGCTGCATCACTTCTGTCTGTGCCTGTCTTCACATGGCCTCTTCCCTGTGTGTCTCCTCTTCTTATAAGGACACCCGTCATTGGATTTGGATGAGCCCTAAATCCAGGATGATCTCATCCTGAGATTCTTAACCAATTACATCTGCAAAGACCCAGTTTTCAAATAAAGTCATATTCAGAGTTCTTGGGGGACATGAATGTGGGGCATGGGCACCATTCAGTTCCCTATAATGCCTTTGCAAAAATTTTTGAAAAGCACCACTTTGTCCAGGCAGGCACGGCCCCTGCTTGTCCCTTGTGCAGTGTGCGGACCAAGCACCTGAACATGGCAGCCCACCTTGGCTCCTTGATGTATCCCCTCTTTCTTTTTCCCACCCCTGGGTAGGAGCTGGCTGCCTTGTGGGAGCCACACAATGCAGATGCCAGGTGCTCTCTACCCCCCAGTTGTCTGGTCTGGAATCCCACCATGCCTTCTGGTGTCCCGGGCACCTGCCAGCAGTGACCGCCCCCCACTTCTCCTGGCAGGCTCACATGGAGGCCGTGCATGCAGACTGGAAGGAGTATCTGAACCTGCTCATCTGCGAGGAGAGCCACCTGAAGTACATGGAGGACTACCACCAGGTACCTGCCAGCCCTGGGGCCCCATTGGGGGGAACGCTCAGGGCCTCCATGGCTTACTTTGGGCCTCAGTGCTGCTCCCTCCAGGAGCCCTGCAGAGTGGCCTTCCCGGGCCTCCCACTGCCCACACCGGAGTACACAGGTGTGCCTCAAGCTTGCCCGGCCCTTGTCGGTCTTCCCTGGGGGCCAGGGCTGGAGAGTGTGAGTTCACCAGGTCAATGTGAGGCCCAGAAGTGAATGTGTGTGTTTTCATTTTGGTAAAATATATATAATATGAAATTTGCTATTTTAGCCATTTTTAAGCATACAACCCGGTGGTAGTCATTGAATTTACAGTGTTGTACAAACATCACCACTGTCTTTTGAAAACTTTGTCATTGCCCCAAATAGGAACGCTGAACCACTAAACAATCACTCCCCATTCCTCCTTCCCCCAGCCCCTGGTAACCTCTAGTCTGTTTCTGTCTCTGGATTTGCCTCTTCTAGCTATTGCATATAAGTGGAATCATGAGCTATGTGGCCTTTTGGGGCTTATTTCACTTGAACATGTTTTCAAGTTTCATCCAGGTTGGAGCATGAATCAAAACACCACGCCTTTTTATGGCCAAATAACATTCCATTGCATGGATGGACCACGTGGTGTTTATCTGGTTATCTGTTGATGGATACTGATTGTTTCATAGAAATGGTTTTTTTAAATTATCTTATTTTATTGACTTTAAAGAGAGAGAGAAACATTGACTTGTTGTTCCACTTATACATGCATTCATTGGCTTATTCTTGTATGCGCCCTGACCAGGGATCAAACCCACAACCTTGGTGTATGGGGGACGATGCTCTAACCAACTAAGCAACCCAGCCAGGGCCAGGAGAGAGTGTGTGTGTTTATAAGATTTTATTTATTTTTAGAGAGAGAGGAAGGGAGGGAGGGAGAGAGGGAGAGAAACATTGATCAGTTGCCTCTCACACACCCCCAACTGGGTCCCTGGCCCACAACCCAGGCATGTGCCCTGACTGGGAATCAAACTGGTGGTCATTCGGTTCACAAGCTGGTGCTCAATCCACTGAGCCCACCAGCTGGGGCAGGAATGTGTTTTTTAATGAGCTGCGGATGACTTAGGATTGGGCGGTTTGGGACACTCGAACTCAGGTGACACTTTTGTAACTCATGGTTTGGTGTCTAAGCCTGCTGGACAGTGAGCTTCACAGGGATCCCAAATGCCATTCATGGCTGCAGCCCAGGGGGCAGTTGACAGGGAATGATTCCAGAGCTAATGGACTGAAGAATGGGCAAGAGAATATTCTAGAACAAAGTAGGGAGGCTTGTCTTCCACGTGTCAAAAATGAAAGTATAGATAGCATTGTCAGGGTGTCCCTGGCACAAAGAGGAATGAAGTTTAAGAGAACTTTACGAGGGCTTACTAGTGTGTACAGGAAAGCTGGTATGTCCTAGTGGTGGTATTTAGTGGACTGGTGGGAAGGGACTTGGCTTCTTCCCCATGAGGCCCTCTAGGAAGCCCGGCGATGGAGGCCTGGGGGTGTCCCCAAGCCACAGAGCTTGTGGATTCAGGGTGAGTGGGAGGCCCAGCCCTGACTGGGCCTGGACCTGAAGCCACAGCCAGGATTAGTCCCAGAGGTCTCAGTGGTTTCATGTTTGTGATTGGGCCAACTGGTCTCCCCTAGTTCCACAAAGACGTAAAGGATGCTCAGGAGCTGCTACGCAAGGTGGATTCAGACCTGAACCAGAAATACAGCCCTGACTTCAAGGACCAATACCAGATTGAGTTGCTGCTGCGGGAGCTGGATGTGAGTGATGGTCCCAGTGAGTGACTCTCCATGTCCCCTCCCCACCCTCAGCCCTGAGCAGGCTCCTCCACAGCTCCCACCGGCTGCCTGGCCACCCCACTCCCCACCCCACTTGGGGGTAGGCTGTGTGGTCTCACCAGGGCATCCCCCTGGGTTCAGGACCAGGAGAAGGCTCTGGACAAGTACGAGCACGTGGTGCAGAGCCTGCAGAAGCGAGGGCAGCAGGTGGTGCCCCTCAAGTACCGCCGGGAGACGCCGCTCAAGCCCATCCCCGTGGAGGCACTCTGTGACTATGAAGGTGACCAGGTAAGCTGCTGCCCAGGTGCCCCAGGCAAGCCAGGCCCCAAACTGCCTCTTGGTGCCACTGGAAGGTCTTAGGGGTGGTGTGGCTGAATACAGGGCCTCTAAAACATTTTCAGGAACCTGTACCCATCTGTTATTGGGGTCACTCTCTGCCAGTACCCCTAACCCATCACTAGCTGCCCCGACCTTCTGTGCTATCAGCTTAGCAAACCCAGTCACTCCAGCTGGGGTGCCAGGGAAGGTTCTCATTGGCCTAATTTGAGTTGTGCCAGCCTAAACCAATCACTGTGGTAGTGGGGGTGGGGGATAATGTCATTCTCTCATTGGCCAGGCCTGACTCGTAAAGGCCTAGGAAGGGAGAAGGAAGACTTCATGGACTAGGAATGGGGTAGATATCCCCAGTCCTTCCCAACTATGGCACGACATCTTGGGAAGATCTGGGAGACAGGTTGACTTCCCAGGTGCCAGAGTTGGGGAGCAAGGGCAAGGTGGCTCCTGGGCTCCCAGGCCACCGGCCAAGGCGGGTCTCCCTGTGCCTTCTCACTGTTTGTCCTGCCCATGCCAGGGCCTTATCTCAAGGGGCTACAGCTACACCCTGCAGAAGAACAACGGGGAGAGCTGGGACCTCACTGACAGCGCGGGGAACAAGCTGACTGCCCCAGCCGTCTGCTTCATGATCCCCCCTACTGACCCCGAGGCCCTGGCTCTGGCTGACAGGTACAGGCAAAGGAGGGAGCCAGCATGGACTGGCTCCACCCCTGGGCCCCTCAGACCCTGTTCACAGCCCTGGGTAACACCCCCACATCTGCACCCACTTGGAGGTGTGGGACAGGAGCAGATCCCATCACCCGGGCTGACTTGCTGTATGTGAATGTCCAGCTGCAGGCACAGTTCAGTGAGCAGTTTCTCTGCAAGTGCCTCTGGGCCTTTGCACATGCCGTTCCCTTTACCTGGACACCTTTTCACTGCCTGATCAGCTCAAGCCTCTTGGCCTCAGCCCCAGGGTCACCTCTCCTGTGAAGCCTTCCCTGGCTGCTCCACCCTGGCTCCAGCAGGCGTGCTGCTGCCCCTCAGCTCCCAAGCACCTCCTCCCTCCCACTGCACACCCTGCTCTTTACCAGGGCGCTTTGTGTGTGTGTCAGTCTGATGGGCAGGGCCTCCTTGAGACTTACTGTCTCCAGGGCCTTGTTCAGTACCTGGTGCAAAGTAAGGACCCAAGAATTTTGTTGAATGAGTTATTATTCTAGAATACCTTGATTTATTCATTCAGCAAGTATTTATTGAGCACCTGTGTACCACTCCCTCAGGGGTTAACACCTTGGTAGGGAAGACGAAGGATCAAACCAGATGACTTTAGGTAGTAAGACTTGCTATGAAGAAGACAGAAAGGGTGGGAGGAAGGAAATGGCCCATCTGAACCCACGAGAAAAGACAGAGCAATGTTTCAGCAAACTGTTTTGTGTTGTGGTTTAACTTTTCAAAGCATTTTGATGAGCCACCTGACTCCTCTGGGCTGTTTGCCCATCCAGAGGCCAGGGTCTTGCATCTGGTTGGAGGGGCCGCAGGCTGCCCTGGGTCCCCAGCCCATTTTTGCCCTCACAGCTTGAGCAGCCAGTACCGCAGTGTGCGGCAGAAGGCAGCTGGGACAAGGAGTGCCCTCCAGCAGCGGCACGAGGTGCTGAAGGCAGAGAACCCTGGAGGTGGGTCCCGGGGACACCGCCCAAGTCTGCGCAGGGACAGGGAGGAGGCCCTGAACACAGTCTGTGCTGCAGATGGGACTGCATGGGTTGGATGTGGCACGGGTGTGGAGGCTGGGCCAGCCCCGGAGGACTCAGCTGGCCTCCTCGGCCCACTCCCTGGGATTCATGCCCCTAACGGCCCCCAGACTCTCTAATTTCTCTCTGGCAGATGCCTCTGATCTGCAGGGGCGGCAGCTGCTGGCCAGCTTGGACAAGGTGGCCAGCGACTTAGACCGGCAGGAGAAGGCCATCACAGGGATCCTGCGGCCACCGCTGGAACAAGGCCGGGCTGTGCAGGACAGTGCGGAGCGGGCCAAAGACCTTAAGGTACCACACCAGGCTGAGGGCATAGGCTGGGCCCAGGCTCTCCGGGGCCCCTGCTCAAGTCTCTTCCCCCCAGGGGTGTTGGTGCTCAATGGGGACCACCTGCCATGTGTAACAAGAATTCCTGAGGTGTGGGGGAAGGGAGCTGTGCTTGGCCAAGGATCAAGGAGGTGCCTGAGCCCTGGCACTCCACTTCAATCTCATCTCCGAGAGAGAGGCCTGGTGAGGCTTGTCCTGCCTCTGCATGGGTCATTGCCTGAGCAGCCAGAGCTGAGCCAAGCAAAATGCCTGCAGTGCTATGTGGTCAGGCACAAACAGAATCCACTACTCCAGCGTTTCAGTCTCTCCCCAGTCCTCAGGCACCCTCTGTAGCATGGGTGACCATTCTTGGTTTACAGAGGAGGAACTGGGCTTGAAGAGCTGCAGTGACCCTTGATGTGGCCTCATATCATGGCTGGTAGGGGCCAAGTCAAAGTCCAGAGGATGCTTGGTGCAGGCGTGGGAGCAGAGTCCAGGCCTCCCCACATCCCTTCCTAAGCTGTTTGGAGTTGTAGAGTCCCCAGCTGTGGAGGGACAGAGAAAGGACCTATCTCATAGGGTTGCCCCTAAAGATCAATGAAATCACCGTGTGTGGTGCTTAGAACTTGAGTGCTCGCTGTGGCAACTGCTTGTTAATTTTATCCCTTTGTGAGGCACAGTCTCCTGCTTCAGAATCCCTGGGTGCTCAGTACAAATGCAGACACCAGAATGCCTGTTCGGGCTCCAGGCTCCTGGGGAGGGCCCAGGCCTCTCCACTTCAAGCAGAGCTGCACTCCAGCAGCCTCCCCTGCTCCCTAAAGCTTGCAGGACACTGGGGCGAGGGGGCTGCCCACCTGTGGCCAACAGGAGGGCCTCTTGTCTCCACAGAACATCACCAATGAGCTGCTGCGGATTGAGCCTGAGAAGGCGCGCAGCACCGCCGAATGTGAGGCCTTCGTGCAGGCCCTTCCAGGCAGTGGCAGCGCACCCTTGCTAAGGACCCGGGTGGAGGACACCAACCACAGATACGAGCGCCTGGTGCAGCTGCTGGACTCAGCCCAGGAGAAGTGGGTTGTAGGCGGGCAGCAGGGAGGTCTGGTGGGATCAAGGAGCCAGGCAGGCACCCCCTTCAGTCCTGATCTGTGTCCTCAGGGTCAACATTGCCAACCGCTTGGAGAAGAGTCTGCAGCAGGGCTGGGAGGTGCTAGCCACATATGAGAAACGGCTGACCCAGGAAGACACAGTGCCCGAGAGTGGCCGTGCCCTGGACAGCAAGAGGCAGGAGCTGGCAGTGAGTCTGGGGACCCTGGGCTTTGGGATCACAGGACACGTGCTGCCAGCCACTGGGTGTTTTAGGTTAGCTTTCCAGGTTTTGTTCATTGTAATGAAGCTGCAGAAGTGGCCACCAGATTTGAGAAGAAACTCAGAGACAAGGCCCCAGTCCCTTCCCAGGCCTTTTCTGTCCAGGTGCTCCCACCCAGCAGCCCTGGACAGATGAGAGGACTGAGGCCCTGATTCCCAGCAGCGAGTCTCTCCAGGTTTGGAAGCTGGCAGTGTGCCAAACTGGAAGCTGTAAATGGAGGCACACAGCACCAATTCCAGCTGCTCATGGGGTTTGAGTGGCTTATGGAAATCAAGTGCTAGATTTTAAAGTCAAAGATGTGCACGAGCTCCTCTTCCCGAAGATTCCCAGTTATCTCTGAAGCAGCTGCTCCCAACCCCCAGCATTTGCCTGCTTGACCACTATGAGTATTCAAGTCTACGAGCCCAAGGGAGGACCTTACACACCAATTCACAAAATCCCGGCTGTATGTTGAGACCTTCACCTCAGAGCCCAGGAAATGGGCTCAGAGAGCAAAGCTTTCCCCAAAGCCTGGAGGCAGAGAGCAGCTGGCCATGCCAGTTGTGGTTGCAGCATCACAGGGCATGTGCAACCAGGCACAGAGTTTTTATTATTTTTAAATTTATTTTAAACATATTTTATTCATTTTTAGAGGTGGGGGAAGGGAGGGAGAAAGAGAGGGAGAGAAACATCAGTTGGTTGCCTCTGCACACTCCCAACTAGTGACCCGGCATGCAACGCAGGCACATGCCTTGACTGGGAATTGAACCGATGACCTTTTGATTCTCAGGCCAGCACTATTTCCACTGAGCCACACCAGCCAAGGCTCAGCTACAGCGATTTTAGATGTTAAGTTTTTCCAGGTTTGTTCACTGTAACAAAATGGAACACTGCAGAAATAGCCACCAGATTTGGGGAGAAACTCAGTGGCAAGGCCCCAGTCCCTTCCTAAGCCTAGGCTTACCCCCACCAAAGCAGCTGTCCCCAATCACCTGAGACAGTACTGCCTTGGCAGCTGCCCTTGGGAATTCTGACCACAGCACCCACCGTTGGCCTCTCTACCCCACAGGCTATGGCCTCCGAGCTGCAGGCCCAGAAGTCCCTGCTCAGTGAGGTGGAGCAGAACCTGCAGGCAGCCAAGCAGTGTTCCAGCTCCCTGGCCAGCCGCTTCCAGGAGCACTGCCCTGACCTGGAGCGCCAGGAGGCTGAGGTGCACAAGTTGGGCCAGCGCTTCGACAACCTCCGCCAGCAGGCCGAGCTCAGGTGAGGGGCCGAGCGTGGCCTTGGCTGAGCTAGTCTGCCTGAGGCCATGAGAGTGGGATCCTTGTTGACACCACCAAAGGCTATTTTCCAATAAATTCTGCTTTTTGAAAAAAAGCAAAATACAAAGTAAAACACTCAAAGTGATTATAAAGCCCAGCTCCCTCCCCTCAAAGTAAGCACTGCTACCAGGTTCATATGACTGCTTCCAAAAAGGTGTTCTGTAGAAGCTGGGGTAGGTGAGTAACACACAAATGACAACATATCATGTACATGGTATCTTGTGATTTTTCCCGTCATATATTTTGCCAGCCTCAAGAATCAGTAAGTGTTCCCTTATGTTCTGTGTCCTGGAAGAGTTTGTACAGAAGTGATACTACTACCTTAAATACTTGACAGAATTCACCAGAGGGTGTATCGGCCTGCCATTTAGAGAGAGAGAGAGAGAGAGAGAGAGAGAGAGAGAGAGAGAGAGTGTGAAGGATTTTAACTACAAATTCAGCCTTGTTAAATAGGTACTATTTGGTTCAATTCCATTTTGAGTCAACTTCAGTAGTGTCTTTAGAGGAACTTGTTCATCTCATCAAGTTGTTGCATTTATTAGCATAAATTTTTTCATAACACTCTTATCCTTTTACTGCCTGCAGGTTCTGAGGAAATATCCTCTCATTCCTGATGTTAAATCTCATTTCACTGTATCTATATATTCTATTTTTTCCTGATCATTCATTCTGAGGTTTATCAATTTATTGACCATTTCAAAGAACTACCTATGGTTTTAGAGCTCTTTCTCCTGGTTTGTTTCCTGTTGCATTGATATCTGATTATTTCCTGATTGCTATTTACATTAGATATAATTTGCTCTTTTTATTTCTTAACATGGAAGCTTAGATTGTTGATTTGGGAGCCTTCTTTTCTAATATAAACACTTAATCACACATTTCCCTCAGCATTGCTTTTACTGTGTCCCACACCTTTTTAGTATGTTTTTACTTCTGGTGAGTTCCAAATTTCCTAGCCCTGGCTGGTGTTCAGTTAGTTGGGACATTGTCCCATACACCAAAACGTTGTGGGTTTGATCCCTGGTCAGGGTGCATGTGGGAGGCAATCAATCAACGTTTCTTTCTCCCTCTTTTTCTCTTAAATCAATAAACATCCTCGGGTGAAAACTGCTTCTAAAAAAAAAAAGATTTCCTAAGCTCTGTGTTATATGGTCCTGTAGTATAAAGTAAGTATCCCTGCATGTCAGTACACATGGACCTACCTATCTGTTCCTCACAGAGAAGAGGGAACTTAGCGTTCCATAATTTGCTTACCTACTCCCTTTCTAGTGAATGTTTACGTTATTTCCAATTGAGTTACATTTGGTCCCCACCCCACTGCACGTGCTTTTAAAAAATGAACACACACACAAAAAGAACACGAGGTGAGTGCTTTAAAAAGGGACAGGGGAAGCTTTTAGTGAGGCATCTGCTTGCTGGGGCAGAGGCCTGACTAGCTTTGCTCTGCAGGGCCCAGAGCCTGCGGAGTGCCAGGGCTGCTTATGACGACTACTGCAGTGGCTACAACCACGTGCTCCAGTTCTTGTCCAACATCCCCAGCTATGAGCCCCAGGAAACAGACAGCCTCAGCCAGATGGAGACCAAGCTGAAGAATCAGAAAGTAAGACAACTGCTTCTGCGTTCATGGGCATAATAGAGTCACAAGGGGCAGGGCCTCAGAGGTCAAAGTCAGCCCTTTGGTGGAGGGGAGCCTGGCAGTGGCTGCCACTTGCCGTGGCAGAGCTGGGATCTTATGGGACCTTGGCCCTCCTGGTTCCTAGCACCTAACTCTCTGAGAACAAGGACAGCCTTGCTCACCTTTCCCTCCCTCCTCTGTGCCCAGCATGGGTCCTGGCCAAGTGACTCTCAGTGCAGGCTGGCTGAATAAGCAAACGGCTACAGAAACAGAAAGGGCGCCTGCATGGGGATAATCCCATTTCCAAAGTTCAGAGTCCAGGCTCCTCAGAAGGCAGCAGTGCTGCAGGGAGAGGGACAAGCAGCATGGGCACCCAACAGTGTAAATTCAACTCCCAGTTCAGTATTAGCTGTGTCCCCTTGGGCAAGTGAACTCACTGTGTCTCAGCTTCCTCTGGATAATGATGGCACTTATCTCACAGGCTTGTTGGAAGATTAAATGAAATAACCTAAGTTAGATATTAGAACAGTGCCTGACATGTTGAAGCATGCAATGAACATTCTTTTCCAGGCAAAGATAATTATCTTCCTGGCCCTTTTTCACAGAACTGCCTTTGTAACAAACACACGCATACAAGGAAGCCATTCACTGTACTTTGTACTATGGAAGAATAGTTTCAGATTTAAGGAATCCAGCTAATTTATCAAGGTGCCCCCCCCACCACCAACAACAAAGGTTTTTTGTGTAAAAATTTTGATTTTTAAAGTCTCTGTTGTTTTATAGAACCTGCTAGATGAAATAGCAAGAAGGGAACAGGAAGTACAGCAAGTCTGCACTCATTCCCAGCAGTACCAGCAAGCTGTCAAGGTGAGAAGTGAGATCCGCCCAGAGTATAAAACACCAGGGCCTCTGGGGAGAGAAGTACTGGGCCTGGCAGACTCAGCCTCAGGCCCTGATGGCAGCCCTGCAAAATGGCACAGCCCTTTGGGGAAAAAATATGGCATCAGGCATCAAATACCAGAAAAGGGTTTTCTACTGTTTGAAGCAGTAAACCAGGGGGAATTTATCCTAAAGGAAAAAATACAGAACGACAACAGTATACCACAAACAAAATCATTGTAAGAGCATTACTTTGAATAGTAAAATAACCTAGACAAACTAGTAATAACCTAAATGTTCAGCAGCAGAGGAATGGCTAGGTAAATGATCATCCATCCACTTGATGGACTGTAAAACCATCAAACTGATAGACCAGATGATTTAGGAGGTGGCAACATGAGTTAAATGAAGAAAGCAGAACATCACTCTCTAGGCATGGGGAGAAGGCCCAAAGGGAGCTCTCTGGGGTGAAGGGGAACTGTGGGTGTACTTGTTCTTGTCTCACATGTTGTTCAGGTATGTAGTACATACTGTTACGTATTGAGGATTCTAACTCCCAGCAGCCAGTACAGGATGCAGCTGAGTGGAAGACCTCTGCGGTCAGCTGGAAGGGCTGTGAGAACATTCCAATCTCAACTGACCTACCTTCTCTGCCCTCTGCCATGTCTCTCCCCCAGGACTACGAGTTAGAAGCAGAGAAGCTAAGGTCCCTTCTTGACTTGGAGAATGGAAGGAGCAGCCATGTGAGCAAGAGAGCCAGGCTCCAGTCCCCTGCTACCAAAGTGAGGGAAGAGGTGAGCTCTGTGGCTAGGCATCCTCACAGCTGCCTAGCCTTTCCGGGGAGCGTGGCATGCACACCTCAGAGATGATGTATGTGCAACAGGGAAAGTGGGCAGAGAACTCTCCTGGGTACAGACAGGTTCGGTAAGAGAAGAATGAACTTGTTCTGGGGCAGTGACATTGATATACCTAGAAAGACAGCCTGTTACAATTATCTGGGTCAGAGCCATGGATTAGAGAGGTTCCCACTTTGCTCCCCCCACCCAGTAGGTACATAGGAGGCTGTTATTTCCTCTATGCATAAGAACATTAACGCTCAAACAGAGATCTGCTCTAGGCCACTGAGAATTTAGACTTCTGACTCTAAATCCAGTTTTCTCTCCACTGAGTAAGACTGTAGTAGAACACCTGGTAGGAAGGGGTAAGAAGCTACTACCCTCTATCCCCAAATGCCAGACATTTCAAAACCTGTCCCAGCTCTTTCTTGCTTAGCCTGTTGACTCCTGTTCACTGAATGCTCTCCTGTAGGAAGCGGCTCTCGCTGCCAAGTTCACTGAAGTTAACGCCATCAACAGACAGAGGCTGCAGAACCTGGAATTTGCTCTGAATCTGCTGAGACAGGTAATGAACGAATCTTAGCGTGACACAACATTCTACTCAAAACTGTTCCAACGGGTAAGAAACAAGACTCACTCAGCCTCAAGGAAACAGCCTGTAAACTAGTGGGAGTGGCCCTTGCAAATGCGGCTGGGCAGCACCAGTGCAAATACCAGCCCAAGCCAATGCCCCTGCCAAGTATAACTTATGTATCCCAACCAACAGACATTTACTGAGTACCCAGTAAAAGGTAATATTTTTAAGAGTCGCTAACGTTTATGACAGCACTGTAATAACAAGAAACTGGAAGCAACTCAATATTGATCAGCAGTGGGTAATGACATGATGGTCTGTCCACATGTAGCTGTTAAACAGTGAAGTAGTGCTCTCTATGCTGCTGTGGAGTTCTGTCTCCATATATAAAGTGCAACAAGCAGGGGGCAGAACAGGAGACTGAGTATTTGTAAAGAAAAATAAACATGGCACACACTAAAAATATACTTGCTCTAAGATGACAGCTACCCTTTTAGCAACAGTACAGGACCAGAGGTGGAAAACTATGATTTCACTTCACATTCTTATACATTTTAAAAATATTTTACCAGATGCCTGTAAAAAAACCCTTAAATTAGTTGTTTCACCTTTTTTTTAAAGCCTCACCTGAGGATATGTTTCACGGATTTTAGAGAGAAAGTTTGGCCAGGGGTAGAGAGAGAGAGAAAGAGACAAAGACACTGATGTGAGAGAAACATCGATCAGTTGCCATATGCACCCTAACTGAGAATCAAAGCTGCAACCTAGGTAAATGCCCTGAGCAAGGATCAAACCCGTGACCCTTTGGTGTATGGGACAATGCTCCAACCAAGTGAGCCACCTGGCCAGGGCTGTTTTACCATTTAAAAATTTTTTTTATAAGTTTATTTTTTAAAGATTTTATTTATTTTTAGGGAAGTGAAGGAAGGGAGGGAGAGAAACATCAATGTGTGGTTGCTTCTTGTGCGCCCCCTACTGGGGACCTGGCCTGCAACCCAGGCTTGTGCCCTAGACTAGGAATCCAACCTGCGACCCTTTGGTTCACAGTCCCATTGAGCCACACCAGCCTGGGCTGTTTTACCATTTTTTAAACGTGACCCCAGAACTCCTGTGAACCCAGCATATAGGGTCCCTTACGGATCACAGGACAACCAGTCTGACCTGTTCACAGGTAACCACGTGGCAACAGGCCATGTGGAGAGTCTGGCTTTAACCATGCACTGTCTTTTCCTTCCCAGCAGCCAGAGATAGGAATGACCCATGAGACCCATCAAGGGAACAAGCTGGGCTCTGGACTAGAGGAGACGTGGAAGATTCAGAAGGAACTGGATGAGGAGACTGAGCGGAGGCAGCAGCTGGAAAATGAGGTCAAGAGTGCCCAGGAAGAAATCCAGATTCTGCAGAAGCAGAATCCCCAGGAAGCAGTGGTGAGGAAGGAAGTGCTGAAGAAGGTTCCGGACCCTGAACTTGAGGAGAGCTTCCAGCAGATGCAGCGAACCCTGACAGAGGAGCAGCACAAAAACCAGCTGCTCCAGGAGGAGCTGGAGGCGCTGCAGCTGCGGCTACGTGCCTTGGAGCAAGAGACCAGGAATGGGGGGCAGGAGTATGTAGTCAAGGAGGTCCTGCGCATTGAGCCCGACAGATCCCAGGCAGATGAGGTCCTGAAACTAAGGGAGGAGCTGGAGGAGCTGAGGCGGCAGAAGGGCACCCGGGAAGCAGAGGCAGTCCTCCTGCAGCAGCGCATTGCAGCCCTGGCTGAGGAGAAGAGCTGTGCTCGGGAGAAGGTCACTGAGAAGGAGGTGGTGAAACTGCAGAACGACCCCCAGCTGGAGGCCGAATACCGGCAGCTGCAGGAGGACCAGCAGAGGGAAAGCAAGCGCAGGGAGAAGCAGGAGGAGGAGCTGAGCTTCCTGCAGGACAAGCTGAAGAGACTGGAAAAGGAGAGAGCCATGGCTGAGGGGAA
>PVKM010026688.1:0-19179 GCA_004027735.1 Carollia perspicillata | reverse complement strand
CCACTGAAATGTGCTGCTGTGGTGCCCTCTGGGCCCATGAGGCCTCCCAGGGCTCTGGTCCTGCAGCGCAGGGTCCTGGGAGATGAGAAGCTGCTGTCGCCCCTGTGCTGCCGTGGTGTGGCTGTCAGGACCCCTGGGCAGAGGGCAGGGTGCCAAGCCTTCTTGTTTCTACGGGGCTTACTGTCTCTTAGGCTGGCGGGGCTTGGAAGGAACCAGGCCACAGTACACCCAGGGATCACACCCACCTAAGAAGGGGGAGCGGTGGGCTGGCGTCACTTAGTCTTCCCCTGCCCCCGACCCTTCACGGCCTGCCCCTCCCTAGCTCCCTATTTGGCCATCCCCAGGTTGCCCCCTCCCCTTCCTTACAAGGTCCGGGGGGGCCCCCCTGGCTGATCCTCTCCCCTGCCCTTGGCTCCATGAATGGCCTCGGCGCTCCTCAGTGGTACGAAAGCAACCAAATAAGGCAAGGTGGCCGACCGGGCCCCCCACCCCTGCCCCCGGCCACTCCAACTGACTCCGTCCATCAGCGCGCTATAAAGCAGCGAGTTCGGCACCGGACACTCAGCGCCTGCCGCCGCCCCAGCCGAGCCGAGCCCAGCCGAGCCGAGCCTGACCCGCAGAAGGTGAGTCAGTGCGCGCCTCTGCCTCGCCCTTCCCATCCCGCATCCCGACCCGGACGCGCCGCCTAGCGCTCTCAGAGCCAGGGCCCCGAGCCCCGGCAGCTCCGGCGGGTCCGGCAATTTCATTTTTAAGAGTGCAAACTTCTCGATTTGATTCTAACTTCTTTTGTCCTGGGAAGTCACTGAAGAAGGGCGTGCGGAGGTGGGGGGTCCCTGCTCTCGTGCGCTTTTTCCTCCAGCTGGGGCGCGGGCACGAATGGGGATGTCGATGGGGCCAAAGGGGGCTCCCAGTTTGTGAAAAGGCGAAAATGTAAAGGACCGGGGAGGACCTGGTAAGAGGTGACTGTACGTCCTTGCACCTGGGACAGAGGGCGAGCTTCCTGGCCAGGAAGCCTGGGTGGCTCCTCTCCCCTTCTCTGCGCCCTTTTACACCCAATCCCCGCTGTGTCCTCCCACCCTCTCTTTTTCTATCCGAGGGGAAGGGAGGTGGCAGGTGTCCCCTGTCCTCCAAACCCCCTCGGCTCTGTCCCCTCTTCCCGGGACGCGGAGAAGGCCGTCTCTGTAGGCACTGAGTGTGGGCCACCTCACTTTCCTCAACCTGCAGACCCCGCTGAAGTTGCGCGAAGATGTGCGACGACGAGGAGACCACCGCCCTGGTGTGCGACAACGGCTCCGGGCTGGTGAAGGCCGGCTTCGCGGGTGATGACGCGCCCCGCGCAGTCTTCCCTTCCATCGTGGGCCGCCCGCGTCACCAGGTAAACTGTCCACCCATCTCGTTGTCGTTGTCGTGGGGAGCGTCCCCAGCCCCTCTCCACACCCCTCCTGCCATCTCTTCAGTCCATGAGTCTCGGAAACGTCTCTCACCTGAGCCTCCTGTTTCATGAACTCTTAGGTCAAATAAGGAAAAGACGGAGCTTCAAATCCAAACCAAGACAAGCAATTCTCACACCCTCCACTGAAGGAGGGTGCGAAGTGTGCATTTTCCTCTTCACTTCAGGGACACAACTCTCCAAAGGTCCACCTCCCCAGTGTGAGAAGGCAGCGGCCTGTCTCTGCACTCCTGACCTGCATTTTCAGTCTTCAGAGTCTTGTCTCTCTTTTGTACACTTCGCTTTATTCCTTGGCCTCTCTTTTCAGTCCTGTTCAAAACATAATAATATAACTTCTCTCAACCAACCAGGAGCCAAGCCACATTCCTCCCTCTTGTTCACAGCCAGCTTACAGAGCTCCCCAAAGCTGTAATCTATCTGCTTCCTGGCTGATGCATTTTTAGAAGCCAGACGTGACAGAGTCAGTAAGTGCCATGGTGATAGTGACATACCACCTTGTTTATTAAGAGAAATGCCACCCTCTCTGGCTTTGCCACATGCCTGGTCCGACGGGCTGCCAGAGAGGAGTGCTGTGAGCCTCCGTGCTGGTGAGGGATGAGCCGGGGACCGCTTTGGCCAGGCTGGATTTCACTGGCATACCAGCCCAGCTATTCATGTTGGCCTGATGAATGTCAGAATGTCTTCTTAGGAGGAATACAATGTGTCAGTAATTCAGTCGTTTTGCAATGAAGTGATTTAGAATCCAGTTGACGTGGGTGATGAGCTTAATAATTTAATGA
The DNA here is from genome assembly GCA_004027735.1 of Carollia perspicillata. Taxonomy (NCBI): domain Eukaryota; kingdom Metazoa; phylum Chordata; class Mammalia; order Chiroptera; family Phyllostomidae; genus Carollia; species Carollia perspicillata. The sequence goes on along the minus strand of PVKM010026688.1, from coordinate 16,950 downwards.
AGGGATTATGGTATTTTTTAAATGAGGTGAGGCTCTACTTCAGGGAATGAGCATTGTTCCCTTTCCCCCGGTTATATTCAAAACAGTAAAATTATACCTTTTTTTTGCAGGGGTAAGGGTGAGTGAGAAAAAGGTACTAGATTGATTTAAAGTGATATTTCTAAATTGGGCTAAAATGCTATTGTTCGTTATTTCTGGTCTTCATGCGGTATTCATTGACTTGAGAGTTAGATGGAAATTCATAAGGCATCAGTTATATTCCTGACATGGTGGAAGTTTGATCTTCCCATCTTTTTCTTCTTATAGGGCGTCATGGTGGGTATGGGTCAGAAGGATTCCTATGTAGGTGATGAGGCCCAGAGCAAGCGAGGTATCCTGACTCTGAAATACCCCATTGAGCACGGCATCATCACCAACTGGGATGATATGGAGAAGATCTGGCACCATACCTTCTACAATGAGCTCCGCGTGGCCCCTGAGGAGCACCCCACTCTGCTCACTGAAGCCCCACTGAACCCCAAGGCCAACCGTGAAAAGATGACCCAGATCATGTTTGAGACCTTCAATGTCCCCGCCATGTATGTGGCCATCCAGGCAGTGCTGTCCCTGTATGCTTCTGGCCGTACCACAGGTAGAGTTGGGCTCTGGGGACAGTCACTAATCACATTCCCAAGTCATTGACCTTGCTATGAATCAGTCTCCCCAGTTGAAATGATCCCTTCTCTCATACTCCATGGGAAGGTGTAGGTGCTAAGAGAGAAATGAAACCATAGTTCCCAGGGGTTAATTTCAGAGCACGTGTATTTCTAAGAGCTGAAACTGTGTGGTATCACATGATGAAGCTCCAGACGATGTAGCAACCTGGAACGCAGCAATCATCCGTGTGTGTTCATACCATTGCAGCCTCTGGGCAAACATGACTGAGGAGAGCCCACATTCCCCCAGGGTACGAATCAACAGAGAGAGAGAGACACGTGTGAATTAGATGGGAGGAAAGAAAAACACGCCCAGATGCTTATGCTGATAAAAGGGATGGTCATTTGAAAGTGTCCTGGGGAAATTTATCTAGTACAATATTTAAAAGGATGAGCTATGGCTGGCTTGAGATTTAGCATTGGTTGTGCTCATTTTTATTCCTTATGTGTAAGGGATCCAGTTTTATCTGGATCCATGCCTGGCACTAGTTTATCTTAGCCACGATTGGTCTGACGTGGCTAAGAGCAGTGGTATTGTGAAGGATTCACCTCATTCTTGTCTATGTCCACTGGCAGGCATTGTTCTGGACTCTGGGGATGGTGTAACTCACAACGTCCCTATCTATGAGGGCTACGCTCTGCCTCATGCCATCATGCGTCTGGATCTAGCAGGTCGGGATCTCACCGACTACCTCATGAAGATCCTCACTGAGCGTGGCTACTCCTTTGTCACCACTGGTGAGTGTGTGTGTCTCATGTGCTATAGCATGTGTCTGCTTTTTCCCTTCACCAGTGAATCCATCTACCTCCCACAGTTGATTTCATTCTTCAGAGCCTGACTAGGATAACTTTTATTTCTGCAGCTGAACGTGAAATTGTCCGTGATATTAAAGAGAAGTTGTGCTATGTTGCTCTGGATTTTGAGAACGAGATGGCCACAGCTGCTTCCTCATCCTCCCTGGAGAAGAGCTATGAACTGCCTGATGGCCAGGTCATCACTATTGGCAATGAGCGCTTCCGCTGCCCTGAGACACTTTTCCAGCCCTCCTTCATCGGTGAGTGGTAGGGTCTGGTACGGAAGTACTTTTCCCTGGAAATCTTGGGAGGACCCGGAGTAAAATCTAGAGAATTAAGGGGTCCATGAGTTAAAAAAAGTCATAGCTTGGAGTCCCACACAGCTCAGTCTCAGGTTCTGATGGCTCATTAAAGGGACAGTCATCAGTGTTCTGCTGCAGTGAAATGATAAAGGATGATACACTGACTTCATCTCAAAAGAAAGGATTAGACAGAGTAGTAGCTGAGTAATCCATATCTGCAGGAAAGAGACGATTACTCAAGGGTGCTGATTGATTCCAATGAGCTCAATTACCAAACAGCTGGACTTTCCTTTTAAGCTACTCATTGTTAAATGCAACATCAATCACACTCGTAGTAATAACATTTATATGTCACCAAGCATCTTACCTACGCAATGATTTACAAAAGGAAGCTTCTGAGGATCTTATTTTAGCCCATAAATGAAACTTACATGAATGTAACTTAAATGTGTATCTTATCCTCTTTCAAAACATCTTCATCCATCTGGTGGATATAGCAAGTGTTCACTTCAGACAGGTGCTAAACACAATTGTTTGTTTCTTGGCAGTCTGTTGTAGACTGTGAGCACTACTAGAGACACCTGTTCCACAAATGCCTTCAGTGTATCTTATGAAGGAACATATGTTTCAGAGACAAATGGAGACAGCTCACCAATACAGAGGAGTCCTGTTCTCACCCCTCCACCCTGGCCTTCTGGCCTAAGTGCACTATGATTTTTTTTTTAATGTGTTCCTAGGTATGGAATCTGCTGGCATCCATGAAACAACTTATAATAGCATCATGAAGTGTGACATTGACATCCGCAAGGACCTGTATGCCAACAACGTCTTATCTGGAGGAACCACCATGTACCCTGGGATTGCTGATCGCATGCAAAAGGAAATCACTGCCCTGGCCCCCAGCACCATGAAGATCAAGGTAAAGAACTTCTGTGCCTGGTGGAGCCAGGCTTTGGGCTTTGGTATTCTGAGCAGAACACATCCCTAACGCCTTTCCCCTCACACTTAGTTTTGTGTCTACTAAAAACTTCACCTTTTAGCTTCTCTAGCACATTTTTTCTGATTTTTCTAGCACTTTTCCCAAGATAGGAGACTTTAAAAATGCTTTCAATCAAGTAGGCAAAAAAAAATCTTTGAAGAAAAAACAACCCTGTTTTAAAGGTTCCCAATTTTGGGGCTTTTAGCTTGTTGCCACATCACACTCAAGTTCAGAGAAGTGGGAAATCTAGTTTTTTGCCACATTTTACTTGAGTTCAGAGAAGTGGGAAATTCTATTTTGTAAAGCCCTAGATAATAGAAATAATGAAGGAGAGGAAAAGTGCATACAACTTGACTCAGCCGTATTAATTTTTGGTATGAAGTATCTTACATGACAGTACATTAATATCTAACATTTTTTCTTAGTCTCCTCAACATCTTGCTTCATCCGTTGCTTCAGAGTTGCCTGGAAGCTCTTGTTTTCTTTCTGCAGATCATTGCTCCCCCTGAGCGCAAATACTCTGTGTGGATCGGAGGTTCCATCCTGGCCTCTCTGTCCACCTTCCAGCAGATGTGGATCAGCAAGCAAGAGTACGATGAGGCAGGTCCATCCATCGTCCACCGCAAATGCTTCTGAGGTGCCTTTTCTCTTAGTCTACCTTCATTCAGGATGACAGTATTATGCTTCTTGGAGTCTTCCGACCCACCCTCCCTCATCTCTCATCAATCATTGTACAGTTTGTTTACACACGTGCAATTTATTTGTGCTTCTAATATTTATTGCTTTATAAATAAACCAGACAGGACTTGCAACCTACAAAAGCCTCTCTTACTTCCTTTTGGGGTAGGAATGGGATGTGGCCAGTGTTTGCTAACTTCAGACTGTGAACCCCTAGATTGGCGGCCTTGACACCATGTGCACTGTAATATTACACAAAGGTCACCAAATGACTTAGTGTGACATTTAGCTGGGAGTTATGATACTCAATTTTGATTTTACACTTTGGGACAGAATCATGAACCTATGTTGCATCTGAAGAGCAGATTAGGTTTAGAATCACATACGTAAGAAATGGAAGATAAAACAATTTTCTAAGATTAGCTTTCATGGATGATATTGAAGATTATTGTTTTAGCATATGTTACAGCTGTTTCTGTAACTTTGAAGAAATCACATATATATTGGTAGTGAGAAAGTCAAAGATTATTTTATACAAATTAGCTTAAATGAGACTTTAATTTAATTTAATTTTTGGAGTCTTTAGTTGTCTTCCTAAGGACTATGTGTGTCAGCAGTGAGACACTGAAGCCAGCTGACAATTAAGCTTGTGTGTGACCCATTCCAAATGTCCTCTAAACAAATCAGGACACACAGCAGATTCAAAATAGACATGAGAAAACAGGTGCCAGAAACTTCTGCCCAATCAGTGACTAACTTGTGGTACAGAGGTCTTCAGTCTCTTCGCTTGTTTTAAGTCTTGGGATCTTGCCTTGGGTAGCATTAAGGCTATGAATTCCCATGGGAGGAAAGGGAGAGGAAAGCCACAATATTCCTTTCCTCCATGTTAGGCTCTCTGCAGTATGGAGGGGGCAGAGCTGGGGGCAGCAGCCGAAAGAGTAAGTTGTGCTCTGTCCTTGAGGGCCTCACATACACTCTGCATAAACCCCCGACATATGTGGCTTCAAGGAGAAAGACATGGGTCTGGGTCTTGAAGAATGGTTAAGAAATAGGTGAGAAGAGCAGGGAGGAAATCTCAGCAGAAGGAAATGGGTCCGAGGCCAGCATAAAAGGGACTCCCAGAACAGGCTGGAGGGAACTGATGAATTTGTAGGAAATCAGTTTGGAGAGGTAGACTTCAGCTTCATGGCAGAAGCTATAAAATTTTTCATTTTCAAATTAATTGTTAATGAACTGTAGTTAGAGCATTTGGATGGACTTAATTGAACTTTTATCTATTGATGAGGGAATTAAGCAACTGGTATAGTGTTAAAGACTTTGTTTGTGGAATTCCCCAAAGAAGAACCCAGATTTTCTTACATGTAATCTAATGGTGCTTCTAAAATCAAATTTATGACTAAAGTTTAAAACCAAACTTATAAACATAAACATATAGACATAAAACTTTAGTCATGGCCTATCAAAGGTTAACTCCATTCTATCTCATACCCTTTTGGGAGTCTGGGTTGAAAATTTGGAGTATTTTAGGCTCATCAGACACATCTTTAGTAATTTGCCATTGTCATTATCATTCAAGGTTATAGTTATGTCTTTATCTTATTCATTAAAAAGTAACTCTTGATTCCTGACTCTGGGACAAGCAAGATAGTAGGTGCAAGGGACATAGAGATGGATCAGGGAATGTTTTCTGTGCTTAAGAAGCTCAGAATTTAGAGTTCCCTACTTTGCATAGCTGAATGGAAGATTTTCTCTGCATGAAGGGTTAAATAATAAATAAATTTGGTTGCATTTTCTATGGATAAGATATAAACTTTTTGTAGATTTCCCTTTTCCCCCCTCAATTGTATCCTTCAGCACAGATACCTTGGCTTAAAAACTAGGTTTCAGCCAGAAAATGGAATTGGGGAAAGTATGGGGAGGTATGATTTAGCTAGTCTTTGTTTCTCTTTGTTTTTATCTCTTATGTTCAGTACCATAAGTATTATCAATTTTAGCCTCTAAATAAAGTATTAATATTTTAAGTTTAGACAATTGGCTTGGGTATTACATGTGGTTCTTTCTATGTGTAAATGGAAAGGGAATGGGTGTTATTATTTCTACCTAAAAGTGGAGGCTTTTGTAATCAGTGCTCCCAAGTGGTAAGCACACAGATTCTTGCTGAATTCCAAAGTTTTCTCATCTCTGCTTAATGATGGGGTATAAAATATCAGAACAGCTGAGTCTTCTAATAATTGTGCTTAAGGAAGCTACTAAAGCAACAAAGTTTTTCTTAAGGCCACCTTCACATGTGTAAAATAATGGAGATGCCTACAGTGAATATGGCTTTGGCTAAGATGCAATGTGAACAAAAATGTACATCATGTTATTTCTTCTCAGTTTGTAATAAAAGGGTGTTTTGTTCATTTCTAATATACTTTTTGTCATTTGCAAAGAAAAAGGAATATTTAGAGGGATAAGGCTGATTTACTATGCCCACAGCCTAAAAACAATGTCACTGGGGTTACACCTTTCTCTCTATTTCTTCTATGAGGTCTGGTATAAACTGAATTATGTTCCCCCCAAATTCATGTGCTGACACCCTAACCACTCAATGTTAGTATGTTTGGAGATAGGGCACTGAAGGAGGTAATTAAGGTAAATGAGGTCATAAGTTGGGGCCCTAATCAAATAAGACTGGTGTTCTCATAAGAAGAGGAAGAGCCACTAGGACTGTGTATGTACAGAGGAAAGGAAAGGGCAGGTGAAGACAAAGCTAGAAGGGAGCCGTCCACAAGCCAAGCAGAGAGGCCTCACCAGAAACCAACCCTGCTGGCACCTTGATCTTTGACTTCCATGCTCCAGAACTATAAGAAAATAAATTTTATGTTGTTGAAGCCACCCAGTCTGTGTTGTTATGTTATGGTAGCCCAAATAGCCTACTAGAGGATTTTTCCACATATTGAATATCATGGCCCAAGATTCATAGTCTACCAGATTACCAAACTCAGTGCAAAAAGAGTGTCTTCCCATATGGTTCTGACAAAAATTCCAGGCAGTGAGTATCAAAAGAGTATCTTCCCATATAGTTCTCAGAAAAATTCCAGGGAGGTCTCAGTCTGCCCAGTCCTGAAGACTGAGGCATATTATGCCTACCATAGAGACCAGTCAATATTATAGAGTGGGAGAGGGGTAACTCTCCAAAGGAAGGAAACAAAATGGCATAAATACCATACCCAATGATCAAGAACTAGAGAAAATTATGGTAGTTTGTAGGAGGACCAATAATTGAAGGGCTTCAAATTCTACTCCGGGAGTTTCATTTGTTTTAGCAGGCCCTGAGAAAGACTAAAAAAGAATAATGACTTGACTCAAACAAAACTAGGAGACAAGAGTAAAAATCTTTGGATGGTGATATGTGTGATTGATCAAATTTCTTCCAGGACTTCCAGTCAAGATGGAGGTGTAGGTAAACATGTTTTGCCTCCTCATGCAACCACAGGAAGAATTGCAACTAGACTTCAAAACAAGTAACGACCCAAACCATCAGAAAATTGAGCTGTATGGAAGTCTGATGACCAAGGATTTAAGGAAACCACATTCATCCGGGTGGGCTATGCTACTAAGACAGGGAGTCAAAGCAGCTCTACGTAATATGCAGAAACAAACACAGGGAGGCTTCCAAGTTGAGGAGACAAAGAAATATGGCCCAAATGAAAGAACAGAACAAAACCCCAGAGAAAAAAATAAATGAAATGGAGATAACCAACTTATCAGATGCAAAGTTCAAAACACTAGTGATCAATATGCTCAAAGAACTCACTGAGCACAGCAACAAAATGAAAAAGACCCAGGAAGAAATGAATGTTACACTAAGTAAAATAAAGAAAAATCTACAGGGAACTAACAGTGGAGGGAATGAAGTGAGGATTGAAATCAATGATTTGGAATGGAAAGAAGAAATAAGCATTCAACCAGGACAGCAAGAAGAAAAAAGAATAAAAAAAAAAACTAACTAACTAAGATGGTGCCTCTGGGATATCTCCAAACATACCAACATCTGAATCATAGGGATGCCAGAAGGAGGAGAGGAAAAGCAAGAAATTGAAAACTTACTTGAAAAAATAATGAAAGAAAACTTCCCTAATTTGGTAAAGGAAATAGACATACAAGTCCAGGAAGCACAGAGAGTCCCAAACAAGTTGGACCCAAAGATGACCACACCAAGACAAATCATAATCAAAATGCCAAAGGTTATAGATAAAGAGAGAATCTTAAAAGCAGTGAGAGAAAAATGGAGAATTACCTACAAAGGAGTTCCCATAAGACTGTCAGCTGATTTCTCAAAAGAAACTTTGCAGGCAAGAAGGGACTGGCAAGAGGTATTCAAAGGGATAAAAAGCAAGGACTTATATCCAAGATTACTCTATCCAGCAAAGCTATTGTTTAGAATGGAAGGGCAGGTAAAGTGCTTCCCAGACAATGAAAAGCTAAAAGAGTTCATCACCACCAAGCTATTAATACATGAAATGTTAAAGGTACTTATTTAAGAAAAAGAAGATCAAAACAATGAATATTAAAGTGGCAACAAATTCACAACTATCAACAATTGAATCTAAAAAAAACAAGCAGAACAGGAATAGAATCATAGATATGGAGATCATTTGGAGGATTATCACCTGGGAGGGGGAGAAGGGAGAATGGGGGAAAAGGTACAGGGAATAGCAGTGTAAATTGTAGGTACAAAATAAACAGGGGGAGGTTAAGAATAGTTAGGAAACAGAGAAGCAGAAGAACTTATACGCAAGACCCACGAACATGGATAATGGTGGCAGGGGAGTAGGATTCCTGGAGGGAAGGAGGACACCGAGAGGAGGGGGGACAAAAAGAGAAAAATTAGGATAATTGTAATAGAATAATCAGTAAAATATACTAAAATTTTTTTCCAGGCTCCAGTGTGACCCAGGGACCCAGGAACCCAATAAGACCAATTGGTCTATTTTTTAAGACCAATTTAACCAGGTATTTAAAAGGAAATAAAAAGTCAGATTCACTTTAAGATTAACATGATAAAAACACTATAAATATTTCCTAGTAACTGATAGGTAGAAAAGAAATTTTTAGTCTTTTAGGCCTAAAACAGCAAAGGTTGTCTATATTCATCTTAAGGTCTTCCAGGCTCATTTTACAAGAAATCTCTCCTTCACAGAGCTTGGCTGTTTCTATGGCAACCAAACTCACATTTAAAAGACACAGGAGAAAAGCTCTTAGGGAGATTGCAAAAGTATACTGTTGGTCACTGGTGAGTCTGATGCTAGAAGATGTTTCTTGAAGTTTACTCATCAGCTCTGTGCAGTAGGTGCAAGAAAAGTTGACTAGATGGAAAAAGGGCTTCAGTTCAATTACAGCTCTCTCAGTCCTTAGGGTTCTGGGCCTTCTTCCCTGTCTGGGAAGGAGAGCTGAGTCAAGTGAGAGTTAAGCAGGAGTATTCCTCCACAGTATTGTTTGCTTATTGCTATACCATGGGAATCAGAGTTGGGAGACAGGAAGATAACAAACCCAAGGGAAGGTTGCAGTGAAGCTGAATTAGAATGTGGCCTTAGCACTGGCTGGTGTGGCTCAGTGGATTGAGTGCCAGCCTTTGAACCAAGGGGTTGCTGATTCAATTCCCAGTCAGGGAACATGCCTGGGTTGTGGGCTGGGTCCCCAGTTGAGGGTGTATGAGAGGCAACCACACGTTGATGTTTTTCTTCCTCTCTTTCTCCCTCCTTTCCCCTTTCTCTAAAATACGGCATAAATAAATAAATAAATAAATAAATAAATAAATAAATAAATAAAATGTGGCCTTAATTGTAGGTGAAAAATGGACTCTGGAGTCAAGTCTAAGCAAGGAGTTGGGTGACCAGGTTTAGGGGTTAACACAGAAAGATGATTTGTATAACTTTGGAAATACTACTGGAAAGTGACAGGGTAGGTGTCATGTAGGTTAGGATATGATAGAGCAGACATCATGAAGGAAATTTAAAGCAAACTTGCCTTATGCAAAATAGTAAAATTCTCCCAAAACACCTTTAAATTATGATCTACCTTTTGGACTTCTTTTAGTGTCTTCCACTCAATGTTGGCTAGTCAGGACATTCTCCCTACATCTCCTATTATAATGACCCCTAGCTGTCCTTTATTTGTTGTAGTCCTCAAGAGCAGACTTACATTAAATCTGAGACCTAAAGAATGAAAAAAGCAGGCAGTGGAAATAACACCTGCAAAAACTCGCTGGTGGGAGTCTATCATGTTCAAAGAAGTGGGAAGAGCCAAGCAAATAGGCAGCAATGGGAGGCTGAGGAGAAGAGGAAGTGACCCTGGAGACATGGTCAGAACATCCATCCCATGGGGCCTTTAGACCATGATAAGTTTGAATTAGCCCTGGCTGGTGTAGCTCAGTGGATTGGGCGCCAGCCTGCAAACCAAAAGATTGAGGTTTGATTCCAGTCAGGGCACATGCTTGGGTTGCAGGCCAGTTCCCAGCAGGGGATGCACAAGAGGCAACCACACATTGATATTTCTCTCTCTCTCTCTCCTTCCCTTCCCCTCTAAAGATAAATAAATAAAATCTTTTTAAAAAAAGAAGTTTGAATTATATTCTGTGACAGAATGATGCTAAAGGGTTTTAAGCATGGAAATATACAACATATTTTAAAAGTGAGGTTTTAAACATTTTCTAGGTGCTACAGGGGGACTGGATTAGAAATGCAAGAGTGGAGGCAAGAGGCTCTTACAATGGTGCAGAGGGAGACAATGGGGCCGCACCTGAAGGAAGCGTGGAGTTGGAGAGAAGTGTGGACAAAGTTGAGATGGGTTCCATAAGCAGCAATGACACGACGTGCTGGTGGAATGGGGCAGGCAAGACAAGGGCTGCTGGCTTGCATGGACTACGTGTTTTAAAGAAAATTCAGATTTCAAGGTGATTCAAAGACATCTCCAGTTCTGCATTGGAAAGAAAGCATCACCCAAAGATGGGGTCTGCTCTGGGTCTTGAATAGTGTTAGGATTTGCTGAGAGGAAGGGAGGTAGACTGAATGAGCAGATGGTGGTTTTAGGGACAGGAATGTAGTGGGGAGACCTGACTAGAGTAGGGGGTATGGAGTGGGATGCAGCAATCAGGTCAGCTGGGTAAAGCTAGAGCACAGGTTTTGGAAATGCAGATGTGCTGTGTTCTTGCCTATAAAACACACGTGATAAAGAACTGCCCTTCAAAACTGCTGTGAGAACTAAATGGGATAAAGTTGATTATATGCTTAGGACTTGATACACAGTAAGACCTTAATTAACATTCTATAATCATTGTTGTTAATATTCTTATATTTATAAATAGCATATAATATACATTTACACATTATGCACACACATGTGCAGTTCACTTACCAGCTCTGTGTGCAATAGATGCAAGACTTGTTGGCTAGGAGGACAAAGAGCTTCAGTTCAGGTACAGCTCTCTGAGTCCCCACGGTTCTGGGCCCAGCCTGGGAAGGGGAGCTGTGTGTGTGTGTGTGTGTGTGTGTGTGTGTGTGCGCGCGCGCGCACACGCGTTGTGGGAGAACTGAAAGACAAGTCTGGAAATTTGGATTTGATATGAGAGAAAAATGCATTTTTTCCTGATAACATTTCTAGAGAAGAGAAGTTGTCCATTGAATGATATTTAAAGAAGGTAAATTCTAGCATTTGGGTCCACAATCCAGAATGGTGTAGTGAGCACAGGTCATCACTGAAAGACTAGTCCAAGAGCACCTAGAGAATTTAGAGTACATACTCAAAGGCCAAGAATATAGAGCTAGGTTCTCCTTCGTCTGCCAAAGGAGAGACTGACCTCAATAACTGCATGCACTAAGAAAATGTATGACTTCATGACAGAGGGTTTAAAGAGGTTAATTAATAATCACTATGCCCTTACATTACAGGGTCTTTTAAAAAAATCTAACTTGGCTTCCTTTATTCTCAGTGTAGGAAGTACTTTTCATGCCATTTTTGAGGTTCCTCTCCAGTTGAAGGAACTTATTTTAAAACTGTTTAAACCTTCCAGTAAAGGGTAGCCACATTCTCTTTTATACCCATTAGCCCACAGTGTCAATTCCATTGTGTTATAATAACTGGTTTGACTTTTAATACATAAAAGGGAGCTCTGTCACTGAAATATAATAGGAGGATTCCAGTTTTTACAAAGAAAACTGTAGGTTGGTAGGGGTGAGAGATTCAGGAGGAAGAACTTGGTAAGTGCTTACATTAAATATAAATCTTAATAGGGAGGATACAAAAACTAAAAAATATATCCACACTCTAAGAGAATGAAACATAATCTGAGGAATAAAAAATCTGCTACAGTATGCCTAATGGGAGATCTTATCAACTGGGTCCCCACTGGATTAGAATGAGCAGGACCCCTGCAGACATGCAGCATGAATAAGAAATAAACTGTTGTTATGTCAGCCACTGCGACTGTGTTTATTACCACTGTACGAACTCACTTTGGCCACTGACCTCCCCAGGATTTCACTTGGCTTTAGGGCTCTGAGATGATGTTATGCCCGCTAAATAATACATTTTATATAATAAATGTAATCCATAATTTTTATTATTTTAGTTGGAACTGTTTTCCTGGGTTTCCAATGAAAATCTATAATTTGGCAATTTTACTCCACTTTTTGAGGGTGAGGGGAGTTTTGTTTTTCTTGGGCATATAAATGAAATAGAAAATCTATCTGAAGTTACATTTTGTTGCTTCAACATGTGAATAAGATACTAAGAAAGTAAAAATGAAGGATTTCATCCAGGTTATTTTGCTTTAGTCTGTGTCCGAAGTTTGCATCCAAACCTGCCTTATCATAGAATTATATTACCTTAGCCAGTTGGTTGGAGTGTCTTCCCATGTACCAAAAGGTGGCAGGTTTGATTCCCGGTCAGGGCACATACCTAGGTTGTGGGCTTGATCCCTGGTTTGGGAGACAACCAGTTGATGTTTCTCTCTCTCTCTTGCTCTCTACCCCCCCTCCTCTCTAAAATCAATAATAAAAATATCCTTGGGTGAGGATTAAAAATATGTATATATCCTTATTTTTTAAAGCTTCAAGATATAATTCACATACCATACAATTCACTCATGTAGAGTGTACATTTCAACTGTTTCTTAGTGTATTCACAGATAAGTGCCACCATCACCACAGTCAATTTTAGAACATTTTCACCACCTTAAAAAAAGAAGCCTCAGACCCTTTAGCTCTTAGTCATCTGTGCCGCCATCTAGAAGGGCTTTGGTGGAATTATCTGCTCACACATACCTTCCCTCCAGAGAAGAGTAAAATTATGACTTTTGTCTTAATAAAGTCCTCTATTGCAAGAAAAATATGGAAAATGATCAGGGCCCTTGTTCATGTGATTCTTTCTGCATGGTCTCTTTCTTCCCCATATTGGAGAACTTCATTTGCACCCAGCTTCCTTGACACACCTCATCTAAGTTGGACTCCTGCCTCACCTCCACTCTTGGTTCATTTTCTTCCTATTACATATATTATGTTTTGTTTTCATGTAACATTATATATGTGTAATTTCCATGCAATAAAGTGTGCTTATTTAAAGCATGCAATTAAATGAGTTTTAACAAATGTATATACACAGTAAACAAAACCCCATATGAAAATATAGCACATTTCATAACCCACCAAATTTCTTCTGTCTCCTCCAATTCAATCCTCTCCACCTCAACCACAGATAACTCTCTCTGTCATGATACATTACTTTTACATGTTCTGCAATTTCATATGGATCATAATTCAAATTATTAGTTTGCTTATCTTTTTTTTCTGTCTTTACTACCAGACTTTTATTAAACCACATTTTTTTCTAGCACAGAGAGTCTGGCATGGAGCCAGAGAGTGTCAGCATGAAGATCCCAAATCATTCTCTTTATCAATTTTGATTAAAAAAAATTGAAGTATCTAAATATTTGAGGGTGGGACTTCTGGTCAAGATGTTGGCATAAGCAGACATGGCTTGCTTCTTTGTACAACAGCATCGAAATTACAACTAAAATATGGAACAACCATCTATCAGAACTGCCAGAAATAGAGTTGAACGAAGTCTGACAACTACAGAATTAAAGAATCCACATCCATCCAGACTGATAGGAAGGGCATAGACACAAAATGGGCAGGTCCCTCACCCATGTGTGGTAGAAAAAAATTCGGGAGGGCCATCTTGTGAGCAAGGAGTCCTAGCTGCACACCAGGCCCCTCAGCCCAGGATTCCAGGCCAGGAACATAAGTCCCCACAACTTCTGCCTATAAAAACCAGTGGGGATTTAATCAGTGGAAGAAACTTGTGGAACTCCTAGCTGTTCTACTTAAAGAGCTCACACAAGGACTTACTCAGACTCACTCCCTCTGAGCGCCAGCACTGGGGTAGGAACTTGAGAGACACCAGTGGCATCCAGGGAGAAATTGAAGTGTCTGGTATCAAGGTGAGCAGAGGGCATTGTCCTGTTTCTAAACCCTCCCCCAACAGAGCTGGCAAACTGGTACCATATCTGAGTCTCCATCAACCTGGCTAACACTGTTTGACCCACCTTGGAGATCCCCAGAGACTCTGCCCCACTCAACTTACAGGCCCACCCAAGCTACTTTTCCATATGAATGGCTGGTCTTCGATCATATTTCACAACTTCCTAAATCCTATCAAATAAGCAACAGCTGGCCTCAGTGAGCCCCAGGCCCACCTCTAGCAATAGCCAGCCAAGATTCATAGCTTGGCTTCGCCTGGGAATCTTCAAGCCCAACAGAAGTAGCAGCCATCTCAGATTGCTTTATAGCTCAGGAAGCTATATTTTTGGCTTACCTATGTTTTTGGCCCCAGACAAAACATAGGTGGGGCTGATTTTGGCCTACACCACCCAGAAAACTCCAAAGCCAGCACAACCAGTGAACAGCTACAGAGCATGTCAGAGCACTAACACCCTGACCCTGCACAGCTGATACTCCACAGAGGGCAGAGGTTTGTGGTCAGTGGTCACAGCCAATATTTGCAGCTGACTGGCCTGTGTAAATCTCTCCCATTGATCTGCCAACAGCAGCAAAACTCAACTACAGGAAGAGGGTGTACTCAGCCCACATGAAAGGCACACCTCAAGTACCCAGCTTGGGGTATTGGGGAGGCTGTGCCACTGGACTCTACAGGACATCTACTACATTAGGCCACACTACCAAGACATGAGTCAAAGCAGCTCTACCTGATACATAGAAACAAACATAGGGAGGCTGCCAAAATGAGGTGACAATGAAAAAGGGCCCAAATGAAAACACAGATCATAACTCCAGAAAAAGGGCTAAAGGAAATGGAGTTAAACAATCTGTCAGATAAAGAGTTCAAAACACTACTTATAAGGATGCTTAGTCAACTTAGTGAGGACTTCAACAGTGTAAAAAAGATCCAGTCAGAAACAAAGGATGTACTAATTGAAACAAAGAGCAATTTACAGGGAAACAACAGTAGAGTAGATGAAGCCAAGAATCAAATCAATGAGATGGAATATAAGGAAGCAAAAACAACCGATCAGAACAACAAAAAGAAAAAAGAATTCCCCAAAGGAAGATCACATAAGCAGTTTTTGGGGCAACTTCAAGGACTCCAACATTCACATCATAGGGGTGGCCAGAAGGAGAAGAGAAAGAGCAAGAAATGGGAATTCTGTTAGAAAAAAATAATGAAAGAAAACTTTTTTTAATGTGGTGAAGGAAATAGACATTCAAATTCAGGAAGCACAGAGAGTCCCAAACAAGATGCCAAAGGTTAAGGATAAAGAGAGAATCTTAAAAGCAGCAAGAGAAAAACAGATAGTTACCTACAGGGGACTTCCCACAATACTGTCAGCTTGCTTCTTGGACTTTCGGCTAAGTTCAAGTGTAGTATCTGTTCTTATCACTTTAATATTTGATATGTCCTCTATCCAAAATACTGTCAGCTGCTTTCTCAAAAGAAATTTTGCAGGCTAGAAGGGATTGGCAAGAAATATTCAAAGTCATAAAAAGCAGGGACCTACAGCCAAAATTGCTCTACCAGTGAAGCTATCACTCAGAATTGGAGGGCAGATAAAGACCTTCCCAGACAAGAAAAAACAAAAAGAGTTCTTCATCACCAAACCATTATTATATGAAATATTTAAAAGGCTTATTTAATAAAAAGAAGATCAAAACTTTGAATAATAAAATGGCAATAAACACATATCTATCAATAATAGTATCTAAAAAGCAAACTAAGCAAACAAGAAAAACAGACAGAATTATGGATACAGAGAGCATTTTGATGGTTGTCAGATGGGAGAGGGGTTTGGGAGAATGGGTGAGGAGATAAGGGGATAAAGAAGTACAAATAGGTAGTTACAGTATAGCCACGGGGCTGTAAAGTACAGTATAAGAAATGGAGTAACCAAAGCACTTCTATGTGTGACCCATGGAGATGAACAATGGTTGGGGGTTTGCCTGAAGTAATGGGGTATGCTGGGTGGAGGAGGGGCAAAAGGGGGAACTGTAATAGCATAATCAATAAAATATAATTTAAAATAATAAATATTTGAGGGTAACAGTGAGGACTTCATTGCAAGGGGTTAACAAACAGGAGTCTTTTGTTTTCTCATCTTCCCTGCCCTCCCCCTTTTCATCATCGCAATGTCAAGGGTATCCCTGAATGGTGGAGAAAGCCACAGTAGGGGTCACCTTCTTTTGCCTTTGGGTAAAATGTGTTATCATTTTAAAGAACAGGTAAATATAGCCTCATTCTTTTATCAGTGTTTTATAACTTTCAACTTCATAGATAAAGATATTTTTAAGGGCAAATCCCTGCCTTTGATAACAGGACATGGTATCAACTCAAGCTATATTCTCCACTTCTGAAAATACACTCAAGATTTGTGTCTTACCAACAATGTCATACAACTGTTACTCACCTAAGGTTATACTTTATTGATTTTAGAGAGTTGAGGGAGAGAGAGAGAGAGAGAGAGAGAGAGAGAGAGAGAGAGAGAGAAACACCTATGTGAGAGAGAAGCATCAATCAGTTGCCTCCAGTGGTTGCCCTACACTCCAACCAACTTAGCCACCCAGTCAGGGCACTTTTTTGACAAAATATTTCTATTATAATAATATAATCAAACCTTAAATCACATACCTGTGAACTGGCATCTCTCAGTCACACACAGGGAGGATGCTGTCCTGTTCGGCATTTCTACCATATAGATGGAGGAGCTGAGGTACAGAGACCCTTCCACAGGGCTTTTCCTTGCTTCCTTTGCACACCTTCATTTCCAGTTGGGTATCCCTCTTCAGATGAAGTTCTAAATCTCTTTCTCTCTCAACTATCTAGGACACAGGAGAATTAATCTACTCATGTAGATTACAGGGCCCCAGCCCTCATTAACCTTAATATTGAAAGAAATACAGCATTTGCAGTAGGAAAAGTAGAAATGCTCTTCCACTCAACACCAATA
>PVKM010026687.1:0-19198 GCA_004027735.1 Carollia perspicillata | reverse complement strand
CCCCCCCAATAGTAACTGTAGAAGTAATGGATAAGCTATTTAGCTTAATTGTGATGTTTTCACAATGCATATAAATATTAAAACATTACATTGCATACTTTAAACACATAGAGTTTTATATGTCAAAGACATCTCAATAAAGTTGTTTTTTTAAAAGTGTGCAGTGACTTCCTTTGACAGTGATTATCTCCTCTTGGAGCAGAGAAATAGCCTAGTAAGCATGGATAATGGAGGAGGATTTATACAGCAGGGAATGATTAGAGAAGAGGGATCAAGGGTAAGAGGATAATGAGGGCAAGTAGGAGAAGTGTGGCAGAGAGGTTAAGGTCATAGTTAAAAAATCTCTATGAGGTCAATGAGTTGAATCACCAGAGTTAACTGGATGACGCTACTCCAATTTCAACGTTAAGCTAGTGGTACTAACATCCTGTTTGCAGTCACAGCATCACTGCATTGAGGGTGACATTGTTCCAGATGACAGAAAGTAAGAGCTACTAGGAGAATGATCTAAGTGGTCAATAACAAACATACAGAACTATATTAACAATGTATTGGTTTCTTTTTTCAACATTTTGGTCTAAGGTTTATTTCTCTAAAATTTCTTAACTGCAGTTAATGTTAAATTCAAAAACATTTGGCTGTAGAGTTAGAAGCTGTAGTATTAGAAGTTGTAGTGTTAGACTGTTTGCTTATTCACTACATTAAAAAAAAATTTCCTTTTTAGTCAATACTCACTAAATCAGATTGCGTGCATAAATCTAAGCAGCCATTGAGAGAGGTACTTAAAAAAAACATTTTCACAACCTCATTTCTTTGGACATACTGACGTTTGTCACATTCCACTGAGTTCTTCAGTTCCTTTCTAGCTCTACAGGCGCATGGTGACTAGAAAGGACATTGAGCGTGCATAGCTATTTCCTCTCTCACAGCAGCAGCAGCAGCAGCATCTGCTCAACATCTGACTCTTTTGTGGGGCAATTGCTTACTGGAGTTCAGATCAAGTCTCCTAGTTTATGCGGTTAGCATTCAGATAGGCTTCTTAATACTACTTTGTTATTTTATTGGTATCATTTTAAAGTTGCATAGTCATTTGTTCCCCAGGCTTGTTTTAAGTAGTTTCCTTGAAAAAACATTTCTTTAAAAGCAATGTTCTTTTAAAAACCACTAAGACAAAACACTTATTATAACATCCTTCAGAGTGATTTTTTCTGAGTGGGACATTTATTTTAAAACCAAGTTGCAGTGGAAAACCAGCATCTGTGTTATAGAGAGTGTCACACCTTCAAATGAAAATGCTAAAGTGATGAAGACAGAAAATGAGTGCTAAAATTAACACATGAAAATGACTCATGCATTTTGGAGTACACAGACTCCATTAGAATATGTCTCTTTGAGCCTTTATAGTTATAGTCATGGGGGTGGACAGGAGTAATGAGGTGGAAAAGCTAAAGAATTGTATAAAAATCAAGAAGCAGTTTCAAATTTTTAGATCAAACTCAGTCCTGCCTACTCTCTAAATGGACTTTCAGTTATAATTCATCGTTCTTTGTATCCAAAGTCTTTCTTTCTGCCCCAGAAAAAGACAGATTATCTTCTACTTGTGAAATATGCTCTACAATTTGTTTTCAGTACCAATGGAAAATGTGAGTTTCCTGCATCATTATTGTTACCTTTTGTTCAGTTATTTAGCTACTTCATCAAAAAGAAGTTTTCATCTTAGCTGTTCCTTATATTGTTTTTTTGTAATTTCACAAAGCAGCAAGAAAATAAAATTCTTAGTTTTTAATAAAGATTGTGGATTGTCTCATGTACTTATTTTTTCTACTTGAGACCCCCGCTAAAATGATAGAAGAGTAAAATTTGATAAACCCACAAAAACAAAGAGAAAAAAAGAGAAGACACTAAAGGATAGAAAACTTTAATGAATTTTTCAAATATGTTAATAGGAGGAATAGTGGTAATTGTCCTAGCAGAAGAGTGACTCAGCCCATGACCTTTAGAGAAGAAATGAAGCCAAGTTTTCAAATTTTAGAGAAAATCCTCCTCAGTCTAGAATACTCTGTCAAATTGTCAATCAAATGGGATGAAACAACAAATATTTTTAGCATTCGGAGGCTCCATGATTTATGTCACATGCATCTTTCTTGGAAACTCCTGGAGAATGTGGGATTTTATTTTTTCAGCAAAATGGAAAAATTTAGAAAAGAGGAAGTTATAGAATGCCATAAGGGAATGTGGCGAAGGAGGTCTCAGGATGACAGCTGTGGTACGGATTTGAGGAGCAGTTCATCCAGAACTGCGCCAGAAGGTAAAAAGCTCTGAGACAGAGGTCTCCAGAGTAAAAGGGAATTGATGTTAGGTAAATGTATGGGATGTGGGAGGAAATATAGAATAAACAGAAAATATGATAGAAAAAATGAGATAATAGTTTAAGGAAATTTACAAAATCAAGGAATGGAAATGTAATATTTCCTACACTATTTGGCTATGTAATGAGTATTATGTACATAATCATAAAAAGTACAAACATTTGACTATTGATTATGTTGAGAGTAGGATAGAACACTATTGATAATTTTGGGTAAGGTAAAATGGTTAGTCAGACATGTAAAACACATAAATCCTCATCTATGATAAGAGAAAGGCAATAGGTAATATTCAATATCATTAAATCAAGAAATAGCAGAATAAGCATAGCATTTTAAAATATATTTTCTCCGAAGAAAATATCTCAGAAGAAGCAGCCACATATTTTAGAGTAGATGTCTCTGGTGAACAGAACCTAGAGGGACACTGGGTAGGTAAAGAAACTGCTAATTTGTATAAAAAGATTTCATATGTATGTGTATATATATATAATGTAATTATATACTATACAATTATACATTTAGAAATTAAATATAGATATTTGATTTCATGCCTGATTTACACTGATAAAGGCATTTTAAAAATAAAACCCAGAGAAATAAGAAAAAAAAAACCTTTATATTTTAGATCTTACAAAACTCTTCTCCTTAAAATAGATATTATGAAAATCTTCTATAACTTCTTCCAAATTCATTATGGAAAAGAGAAAAGCAGGATGTTTTAAAAGTTTGGTGCAAGAATGTAGAGTCTACAAGGAAGACTACTCTTCCCAGAAAACAAAAGTCCTCTTTTTTGACTGGTCATTGGCTCCCCAGGGCATCAACCCTACAGACACACTAATAGCCACTGGGACTTTGATCTCTGATATCTGGCTATTGCTCTGTAACTTTGGGAACATAAGAAAATCACATGTAATTTCTACACTGTGAGATTATTCTGGGAGCTGAGAAACAGGTATGGCTATTAAGTCCAAATGGCCATGGAATTTAAATAAATGAGGAAGCAAAAGAATAACCTTTTTACCTTATTTTATCATGTGTTAGGGAGGCTTCTGGTTTGGTAGTGGTGGCATGTCTTGTGAATTTCTGTATATTACAATGATTTAGGCTGTGCATACTAATTACAGAATTCCAGAATGGTATTTTTTTTGCCTACTACAGATGTCAAAAAAATCTGATCATCCTCTACTATTTACAGCGGACATTCATTGCTCATTATTAATACAATAATAATAAATATAAATATTATTTATACAGTGAAAATAAGCCAAAAAAGAAAACCTACTCTTTAGGAATCTTGCTAGGGTATCTATTTTTATTAACACTGGTTATTGTTTAATAGAAAATAATTTATAGAGCGTGCCTAAGAAACTATAAAAAGTATCTATTTGCCAATATAAGGGATCAGAGTTTGGAAAAAAAATAAAGTTGAATCTTAATATTTCAAATTTAAGCTTGCCATTATTGATGCTCTTGTTCTTACTACTCTGCACAAATCTGTTTAAACTGTGTTGGCCTACTTTAAAAATTAAAAAATAATTTCAAACCTTCTTGTGTTGGTCAATTGTACCAAGTTTTTTCCCCTCCTCCCACAAATTTAGTGATGGCTGGACTATTGCAGAGAACAGGGTTGTACTCTCTTTGGAATGTCAAGCAAACACTGACTTCTGAGTCTTCTCTTATATTTGGATCAGCATGAATTACTACTTCATTTTGTTTTTTAGCATCAACAAGTATCTGTAAGATCCTAAAGTATTATGCCCATAACACATAAACATTTATTCCACTCACCATATACCACAGATCAAAACTATTCACATTCTAAATTGACTTTTGTAGCACAACTTGATATACCTTTTTCCCTTTCTGGATTTGCAAAAAAGTGTGTAATAAATGTAGCCGTCATGGTTCACTCTACTCTCATGTTGTACATTATGTTCCTTTCACTTCTTTACATGATATGTATTTCCCTTTGTGTGCCTACCTCAAATCTGAAACATATGTGCCTGTGTTCAGTTGGTTTAGTTCACGAATGTGGAACATGTGAAGAACAGGTGGATCTTTAATCACCACTGGCATCTTCTTTCCCTGGGCTTCACTGCATGTCTAAAAGAGCCTAGAACAACTGGACTTCCACGTAGCCATCAACTTACCATAGGAACACTTTGTACCCTTTCAAAGTCATGTTTAGCTTCCACTTTAAGCTGAATTTTGACATCTTGTTATTTTTCTGTCATTTAAATTTGTCATGGTCTGTGACTCCAAAACTACCAAGTAAAGGACCTAACTTCTAAGTTAAATCACTTGTCTTGTAAGTAATGTAGTGGACACTCGAATAGATTGTCATTAAAATTCTTTTTATTATTATTAAAAAGCAATCGATTTCCCAGAAGCAAATAATCACAATGGTTTAATTCTTTTTAGTTCTTTCCTCTGTAGCATATTTCCAAACAGTATGATTTTACTGTTTCTTAATTTATTAATTTCAGACTTTAACAATTGACATTCGTAATGATAACGGAAGAAAAAGCTCTCCTACATTAACTTCACCAACTTCCTTACTGTTATCTTTTCAAAAGATATATTATACCTTATTTTTCAGTCACTATTGCTTATTGCATTGTGATTTGTAAATATTATTCACTTGCCAATGAAATAGTGTCAAATAACTTTTCTATCTTGTGTAACTTTTCCCCCTTCCCTTAATAATTCTTGTATTTTTAATTATGTTTTACAGTTTTATGAATGCTTAACTGCTCCTGTCAAAGCAAAGTTCCAAGCATCTTATCAGCTCCATTGTTCACCAGCCCCATTTCTTCCCCTAGAGACTTCCCTCTACTTTCTTTTCTCTGCCTCCTTCTTCAGTCTAGACTAGATAATTTCCAGGATGGGAACATAGCTCATTCCAGGACTTCCCTTCTTCACTGACTTGTGTTACAGTTTTTGTTATGTTGTTGTTTTGGTCAAATGCATCTCACAGTGGTTTCCTGAGAAAGAATGCATGGAAAGTCAAATTTTTGGTCACTAAATGTATGAAAATGCTTTTCTTCTTTTTTCAAACTTGATTGATAGTTTGACTGACTTTAGACTTCTAGGCTGACCCCAGGACCAGCTAAATAATACACAGGGCCCAATGCAAAATGAAAACGTGGGGCTTCTTGTTAAAAGAATTTCAAGGTGGTGACTGCAGAACACCATCCAAGGGTGGGTTGTTCTAAGCACAAGGTCCTGTATGACTAACAAATTTCAGGCCCATGAAGCTGGCCCTGTTGGGCCCTTTCAAAAGGGAGATTCTTAGTTCTGAGAAACTGACTTTTTCTTTGATAACTTCCACTATTCCCAATGTCTAGAACTCTGGCTAGCAGAATATTAGATATCCTGAACTAGACTTTGAATTTTCTTATCTTTATTAGTCTATTATTCATCTTGCTGGCTTTTTGTACACTTTTGGGATATAGGACTTTTTCCTCTACCCCTTCTATTTACATTTTTATATAAATCATTAGTGTTAATTTCCAAGAGCTCTTTCATCGCCATTTATTACATTTTAAAATGTTACACTATGTTCTTGTTTTATAGATGAATCTCTTTCCCAGTTTTTTAAAACTTTTCCCTTGATCTCTGTGTTTTAGTAACTTCCACTTTTCTTTATTTTATTGCATTAGTCTATGTCTTTCATGTTGGAGGTTTTCCTGCAATGCTTATCCACTGTTGACAGGCCATTAATTAATTAAAGAATGTGGCTCTGAAAAGTGATAGTCTCTCTGCCTTAGGTGGTACTTGTCACCTAAGGCTGAGCAAGCTGTGAACTGTTTCCAAAATGTCATTTCTCTGGAGTTTCCAGTCTCTCCTGTCTGTAAGTTCAGTAAATAGGTGGGAAGAAGGAGCCCGAGGCATCATCATTCCACATGCTGCCTTTCATATAATCCCCTATTTTCACCTTGGCAGTCCTGTCTTGTTTCCAGGTTTGCTATAGGGAAAGGTAAGTATAGTGGGATGGAGAAAGGAATTTGAAAGTCCCCAAAAGATTTTCACACTCCTAAATTATAAGACTTTTGGTGTCTGACCTCCTGAACTGTTCTGAGATTGAGTGGGGATTGTCTTGCTCTCACCCTTTGAAAGCACTCTGATTTGTTTCCCAAAAAGGGATCTGATTTGATCCCTTGCTTGGATCTGCTAAGTCAGTTACCACATCTCACTATTTAATTTCTCCAAAAATCTTTTTTAAACTTTTCTCTGCTGTTATCTTCTTTCCTGTTCTTTCTCCCTGTAGCTCTTAAACCTTGTTAATAAAATTCCAGGGACAAACAGTTATCAGGACATTTTTAAATCAACCAGGCTTAAACGCAAGCCACAAATCTTTTTGTGTATTTCTTTTTTTCTTAATTTAAACATTATGTCACACATTCTCGAGATGACCCAGCCAGCATCGGCCAAGCCCCATTGATACCCAATTCAGGGGTCAGGCCCTCCAGTGTGAAAGTGACCCTTTGGTGTCATGCTGTCCTACAGTTCCTATGAAGCAGCTGATCCTAAGCATTTTGTGCAGTTTCCATGAGCCAGAGCTCAATTTGAGGAGCACTACAGAAAACTGAAAGTAGCTCTCCAGCCCACATGTTGCCCTCTCTGAGAATAGCAGTAAAAGGGTGAAGGTAAGTAGAGTGAGCCCCCACTGTCTTTACAGCCCTGTCTCCACAGCAGTTTCAATACCCGTACAGGGACCGTAGTGAGTCTCAGGTATGAGGGCGCAGCATTGTAGGAGGTGTGATAGAATTTTGGCAAAGAGGATGACACAGTCAAAAAGGGTAATTTGAGGAGCAATTAATAAAGGGGGTGTTTACAGTTGTGGGATGAGTGTAGGGAACCACCAGGATACTGCAATATTTCTGGGCTAGTAGCATGGGGCTCCAGGGATGTGTTATCCCTGGTGAGAGAGAGATGCAGAGAGATACTGAGAGAGATGGCTAAGGAGAAGGCTGACTGACAAGTGACCTTCTCTGGGGAAGGAGAGTGACCCTCCAAGGAGAATAGAAGAATTGTACAATGACTTCACTCTTCTCCCTTTGTCTCCTGCTGATGCTGCCCGTGTGTGAAACCCAACCGGACGCCTGGTGTAGTCTCTACATTTCCCCTCCCCACACAGGGAGCAGCACAGAGACCTGTACAGCAGATCTAGGGAGACAACTGAAAGGTCTTTAGCACAGAGTGGCTGCCTGAGCTTAGTGCTAAATATGTGTTTTCAGAGGTCCAATAGAATGCCATAAAATCAACTGTTCTTCAGTGGGTCTGCTGTGTATGTACCCTATTCCTAACCTTTCTTTTCTGGTTTAAATAAATACCTCACTGGTAGGTGAAGGTTGCTACTTTTGCTTCATCAACACACATATTTAAATTTATATATAAAATATATTTACTATATAAAATAAATATATCTACAAGTATATTTATAAATATAAATATATTTAAGTCTATATATTTCAGTGGGTTTAAGTACATGTGTATTTATTTATTTTTTAAAAGTTTTAATTTTTTTATCTTTAAAGGGGAAGGGAAGGAGAGAGGGAGAGAAATATCAGTGTATGGTTGCCGTTCATGCGTCCCTTGCGGGGAACTGGCCTGCAACCCAGGGATGTGACCTGACTGGGAATCGAACCACAATCCTTTGGTTCGCAGGCCCATGTGCAATCCACTGAGCTACACCAGCCAGGGCTAAATACATATGTATTTAAATATATAATATACACATTTATTTAAATATATAAACTTTTAAAGAAAATCCTTGAGTCTACATAGCCCACAGTATTTCAGAGGGGTAACAATAATTTGAGACAAATGATTATTTCCCTTTTTAGGGTCAATATGTTCTTTTGACTCCAGGGAAGAAAAAATTGTTCTTGGAAGCATTTCTAACTATTTGAGTATTTGGATCTCTGTACTTAAAAGGAATTCTTTAACATGCTGGAAATTATGCAATGCCAGTTCTGTAGTAAAAAGTTTACTCTTGAAATAAAGTGATAAAGAGTTTACCTAAAATTTGAATTTGCGAGAAGTGGGAGAATAATTATATACCCTTTCATACTTAAAAGTACTTTTCCCTTATATATTCTTCATCTCAGTGAGATTATTTTGCTTCTTTAAATGTAGAATGTAAATCTGTATCAAAGGCTAATAATGTTTGCCTTATGATTGTTCCAATTTTTAATGATATCGTTTGGGGGATTATTTATCTCATATTTATTTTATCCCATAAAATAAAGGTATTAAGGAGCTTTGCAATGATAACATTTGCCCATGTGAAAAAAAAAATGTCTTTAAAAGACTTTAAATCTGTAAGCTTTGCTTCTCAGACCAAAGTTAGGATTTAATTTCCTGAGAATTGACCTGCAGAGTAGACACAGCAATTTCATTATTTAATCACTTCTTATCTTTTTTATCATGTTGGGATCAGAGCCAAGCAGAACTCACTGAAAGTGATGTAGCTTCTTGTTCTGAATGTCCCTATTTGTGATTTTGCACACTCCTATGTGTGACTGTGTATTAATGCTAATATCTGCTGTAGATATTCTTTTAGCTTTACTTCTGCGTTTTATTATAGCATTCTGAAAATCATACCTTCTCACTTTTTTATTTCAATCAGGTCACAAATGGGGACTTTAATAGGAATACAATGTTTTATCAATTCTCTTTTAAAATTTACTTATTAATGTATTTATTATTAATGGTCTACAGCATTAGAGGTAACCTTGGCATTTGATATGCTGGAGTTAATAAAGACATGGATAGACACACGAGACTTTTTAGTATGAGAATATTCTCAGTTAACTAGGTGGTTTTTTTGCAAGTTTGGGTCACATAGCAGTATCTTATAAGGTAACTTTACAATATTTGCAGAACTTGATTATGAAAACTACATCATTTTACATTGAGTATTTTTTCGTTTGAAAAGTGGCAGTTCTATATTTGGATAAAAAATACTCAATCACTTTCTACAGCTCAGTACTCTTTGTTCAAAGGTGGAAATCATTTTCTCTTCTGCAACTGCTTGGTTGAATTCCAGAACCAATCGTTTATTTTCAAAAATGGCATTTCTATTTTCATTTCTGTCTTCTGTTTTTTAAGTGTTCTGATCTTTAGAAGGCAAGGAAGTCCCTCCAAGAAGCTAAGAAGATCAAAGAATCTTCTGTTCTTACTATTCAGGCTGATTTTAAATTTCTTATGAATTATCAAGGATTAGTGTCATTTTCTTTCAGAAAAAAAACACTAAAAGTTTAATTCTCCTTTAGATTTTTCATGCTTTTGGTAGTATATATCAGAATTTTAATTACTTTAATAAAAATGATGAGAAATAAGGACTATGTAACAGAAGCATGCTACTCGAATGAAGCATGTGTGTGCATCATGCAGACATGCCATTTGCATGTGTGTGAGTGTGTTTGAGAGTTCGTGATTTACAGAGCTATGATCATACCTCACCTAGAGTTTCTGATTGGGTGGTAAAACCTTTATGGAGTCTTTTTTCAGAGCTATTTCTTATATCAGATTATAGCTTTATACCCCTATTAAGATGTAATAATTCATAATATGTTTTAAGCCACAAAGATGTCCCTGTGGAAGAGCACGTTCATTGTGCCAGTGTTAGGGCCTCTTGATGTCATAGGCTCCGTCGCGTGTGATCTGCTGATCTGATAAGGGTCTGATCATTTCCCTGGGAACACCTGCAGGCCGTCAGCAGTTAGGAAGGAGTAAGGTAGATAGTTTCCCAGGGGTGTCCCCTTTCATTTATGTGACACTTCCTCTTCTCCTGAGTTCTCCATTTTGAGTCACTTCTTATTCTTTCAATTTATCAGTTATGGACAACAGTGTGGTGATTGCATTGGGGAGGGAGTGGGGAGACATGGGAGAGGCTATGTAGGGATAAATGGTGATGGAAAAAATATAGTTAAAAAATTGAGTTCAGCAGCATATCAAAGAAATTCTCAAAATAATATTGGCTTAAACACAGAACTTTGTTCTCTCATAGAAAATAAGTACAGAGATAGATGATTTCACTCAGGTGGATTCCCAGCCTGGGATCAAGGCCACTTCCATCTTCCTTCCCTGTCAGCCTTAGTGGAAGGCTTTCTTCTGCCAGCTCACTTTGTGATCCCAGATGGCTGATGAACGTTGAGACAATTCCACTGCATTCCAGCCAGCACAAAACAGGCAAAAAGAGAACCCCTTCCAGCTGAGTTAGCCCTCCTCAAAATTATTGTTCCGAAACTCTTAACAACCTCCATTTATTCCCCTTGGCCAGAACGCAGTGTCACGGCATACCTACCTTAAAGAGAGCCAGGGAAACGTGGTTTCTTTGTGGAGAAAATTGCTACCTCAACTAAAATTAGAGTTCATTTGATCAGAAGGAAGGAGAAGCAACCATCTGAAGCACTTCTTGTTTTTAAAACTGCATGCAACCCAGGCGTGCCAAGTAATTTTCACGAGGAAGATACACGAGTGATATCTTTTTAAGCCATTGCAGAACTGTGAAACTCTTTCTTTTAATTTCACACTAAATTAAAAGAACAGGTCATAGGGATCTGGTCGTAAACCTTACTGAAATCTCAAATTTCTGTGATGTTGCTCCCTTATCATCACATTCTATGTTTTATGCAAGCTTCAAGGTCAGACTTAATTTTTCCTAAAAAAACTGTTGTTTTTGTTTAGTTTTGCTGCCTCTGTTTAAATGACACTTACTTGTTGGTACATAGAATTTATTTTGCAATGCTATGGTCTGCTAATATTATATAATATAGGAGTATATGGTACAAAAAAGTAATTATCTGTAGCTTTCCAAATAAGAAGTTTTAATCTAGATGTGTCTTTGTCACCATGCAGAAACAAAGTGTTCCTTATGGATCAGGGATGTCAAATGCCCTTGCTAAAATGTTGAACTTGTCTTTAAAACTTCACCTTGATAGTGAAAATCATCCAGAGCATATATTCAGAAAACCTGCTATACTATCTCTAAGACAACATCTAAAAGTAGATGTACTCCATTTCTATCTGAAATACTTTGGGTCAGGAGTAGAACTAAATTTTGTGTACTGACTTAGGAAAATGAATAAATTGTCTTTACATTGTTTATCTACAGGCTACAGGGAGTAAGGAATATGTTTTCTTTTCCTGCCTAGTACAGAGCAGTATTTTCAGAAACACTTGGGTTTATAATTAGTGCATAAAGTTTCTGAAAGTGTTAGAAACTTATTGAAATAATTTGAGTTATCTTATTCTATGAAATATCTATTGCTACATAAGAAGTTATCCCCAAAATTTAGTCCCTTAGAACAATAACATTATCTCACAGTTTCTGTGAGTCAGAAATCCAGAAACTCAGACATCTTTAGCTGATCCTTATGTCTTAAAACTCCTCAAAGAGTTGGAACATATCACCCTATGGACAAAATCAAGAGAAAATAGATTATAGATTTGTCTCAGGTGAAAAAAAATTGTAGTAAAGAGACTTAGCATACATATGTATTTTTTTTCTCATCTTGATTATATTTGTTTGGCACTTCACCTTTCTTTTTTGTTTTTATTGTTGTGTACAGTGAATTTCTATAGTAATGGTCAAAAAGAGTACCTTTTAAATATTCTCTTAGTGCAAACTCTGAATAAGCAGAAGAACCACAGAATAAATTCTAGCATTAGGAATATACTTTTATGAAAGTATGTATGTTGTCTTGAATTTTCAGAAAGACTATCCTTGAAGTATGATACTTAAACTAGCAACCCACTGCCCTAATATCACTGAGAAGTGAATAGAATTCCTCATAGTTGTTTAAGGGATAAATACTGATCTTAACTATACCCAAAATACCTCCGATAAATATTTCTATTTGATGACTTAGAAAGATATGTTAAAAGTTTTACTCAATTTGTGTATTTAATATTGGAGTATTTTCTGCATAGTTATAATAAATGTCTCTCTCTCTCCCCCTCCCCATCTCTCCCACTGTCTCTCTCTCTCCCTACTTTTGGAAATAGATTAAGATGCTTAGTGAAGCAGCTGGAAAAAGGTGATGTTAACGTCGTAGACTTAAAGAAGAACATTGAATATGCAGCATCTGTGTTGGAAGCAGTTTACATCGATGAAACGAGGTAAGTTCTACCCTCTTCTCCCTTTTATCTTCTGTGCCTCTCTTCCTGTTTTCCTTTTCCTTGATGTCTCTATATCTCAAACATGAATTTAACATATCTTAATCATGAAATTAAAGTCAAATCTTATTTAAATTTAAGATGTTCTTTGTGTAGCTTCTTTTTTAAAAATTATTTTATTGTTGTTCAATTACAGTTGCGTGTACTGCATTTGCCCCCCACCACTCCCCCCCGACCCCAGCCAAGCCCACCTCCCTCCCTTGCTTCCACCCTCCGCCTTGGTTTTGTCCACGTGTCCTTTATAGTAGTTCCTAAAAACCCTTCCCTCCATTATCTCTTCCCACCTCCCCTCTGGTTACTATCAGATTGTTCTTAATTTCAATGTCTCTGGTTATATTTTGCTTGCTTTTTTCTTTTGTTGATTATTTTCCAGTTAAAGGTGAGATCATATGGTATTTGTCCCTCACCTCATGGCTTATTTCACTTAGCATAATGCTAGTGTAGCTTCTTAACTGAACTATGATATTTTCTTTCAAAAATGCACATTTTAATGCAAATGTTTGAATATCTAAAAGTAATCGAACAATATAATCATGAAATGAGCAAATTAAAATCTCTTCTCCTGTTCCCCTTACTATCTTTAGGCCCAGATTTTTAAATGTCAGAAACAGATATAAGTGTGTACTAATTTTCACTAATGTAGGATTTTCCTGTTATCTCAAGATTTCAGAGTTTGTTCTGAGGAAATGGGTGTCACGTGGACACACATTCCATGACAAGTGTCAGTCAGAGACTCTGTGCAGGGCTTACTTAGGGGCAGTCCCAAATGTGTGTTTGATCATCACCTAAACCTCAGCAACTAGCTTCATAATTATCAGAGTGGTAAAGAGATTAGAAAACAGGGATTTTTATTTGAAAACTGTGGCTTTCAACCAGGCTATTTGCCTTCCAGGGGTCATTTGGCAACCAAAGACATTGGCCTGATTGATGGGGGTGTGCTACTGTATGTGTGGTTGGTACAGGCTAGTGATTCTCTTAAACATCCTACAATGCACAGGAAAATCCTCCAATACAAAGAATTAGACAGTTAACAGCATCGTTGTTAAGAAACCCTAGCCTAAAGAGAATTGTATGTTTTCTCTTTCTTTTCTAAGAGGGTACTTACTCGTGGCCTCAAGTCATGGGAGGGAGTCCTAGGGACCCTGGCGCTAACAGAAGACTCAGTAAAAGTTGGATGTGGCACTTCTTGAGAAATATCCTCAGTGTCTTTTGGAGAATACTGAGATTGGTCCCTGACTCATCTCAAAAAAAGAGAAAGATTGTAGGCTTTTTAACACTACACTGAATTCACAGTTAAGAGGGACCCTGCAGAGGGAGAGACACACACTGCCAGAGTGCAGCCGAGAAAAGGCCCTCCGTTTTTTTAAGTCATGAGGCAGGTGGACTACAGGTCTTTTGAAAGGAATAACCAAAGAAACTGACTTAAGAAAGTGAAAAAGAGGCTGCATGGGGTAATTGTTGATGTAAGAACCAGGGTAGAAATCCTAAACATTCAGCCCAAATGTTGGGGAATATGTAATGTTCAAGGTACCCTCTTGGTGTAGTGAGTTGTCTCTGAAGGACCCACAAAATCCCCTCAGGAGAAAAAATAACCAACATGTGGGCATTTGTCACATAGATAACAAGAAACACAAGAGTCTTGTCAGACGTTTAACCCTATAATTTTCTGCACTGCCCACCACATTTGGAACAGTGAGAAATAGCAGAGTGAGTGGGACAGGAGGTGGAACACGGTGAGTTGCGGCATTTCTCAGACCCCTCCCTTCTCCAGGTCCCTGGCTGGGGCAGCCTGAGCTTGGGAAGGTGGGAAACATTAAACCAGAAGTGAGTTTGAAGTTTTTCTATATTGATGTGTACTGGGTTTAAACACACACACACACACACACACACACACACACACACACTGTTGTTTAATAGGTAATGAATTCACATAATTAAAAAATCAAAATAATGTAAAAAGGTGCCTCATAACCCTCTTGCCTCCACCCTTGACCCAATCTACTCAAATTCCTAACTGATAAATATCATGTCTACTTAAATAATTTATTACAAATTTTTACTTCTTATTTTCTCTTCTTTTGGAAAGATAACACACTAGGCACACAGTTCTTAATTGCCCCCCAAATGAAGGAATTTGGAGATGTCCACGTATCACATACTGTACTTCTCAAGTTTTCCATGAGAATTTTCACTAATAACTGATAGGAAATGGCCTGGGAGGGCTATGCTACACAGGTAATTTTTTTCTTTGTCCATAGATAGGAGCTCCTCTGTTAAAGCATGGTTCATAGCCATAAATTAAGACAAATATCATAGGCACACTTTTAGACTATGAACTCTATGCAGAATTGTTTTCTAGATGTGTATAAGTAGATATGATTCCTCTAAGTAAATAGAGATTCAAAGTGTCAATGTTTAAAATCTGATGTTGCCCCTATAACTTCCCCGCTCCTTCACTTCCACGTGAGCTCTTTACTGACTGAACTTAACTGAGCAAGTTTAAGATTTCTTCAATCTGTCCTTGACATTTTATTTTTTATATTTATTTATACAACTAAGAACTTTTTCCATTAAGAATTATTTAGATATGTACACTATTCATCTTATGATGGCATAATACAAATCATCTGGTATACCTGAGTGTTTTGTCCTTCATTTGATAAATTACATGTAATATTTATTAATTTTCTGTTGTCATTGCTTTTCCAGAAAGTAATAATTTCATAGCTATTCTGTTAGCTAGGTTCCCATGGTCCTTAATTCATTCAAACATATGTTATATTTCAGAGCACAGTTCCATTTATTTGAAAATTTCCCTTTTGTGGGAAGAAAAATGTTTAAATGCTTCATAGTAAAGTTATAGGTTTTGTTTTGTTTTTCTTTTACTCAAATGACACAAAACTTTTCACCGTTTGAATGCTTCCATGCCCCCATGGCATCTTAATTTCTAAATTGGATTAATAATATCATAATACCCCTCATTGGTATCCTCTTTCAAGGACTCTCAGTTTCATTATCTCGTATTAGTCTCCCACAATCCTATGCAATTGGCAGGGCGATCATTACTCCCCGCACTTCACCAAGAAAAGAACTAAAGGTCTTAGGAATAAACTGTTCACCAAAGGTGGCTTCCTAGGCGTGGCAAACCTGGACTGGAAACTAAGGGATGCCTTCTTATTTGTTGCCCATCTCTTTCTAACTGGCTCCTCTCAGAATACTGCCATGAAACCGCATGGTTTCTAAGGACTTCTGAAAGATTTAGGTGACAAAGGGTAAAACTTTATGATTGTTGGAATCCTAAATTCTGGGAAAACAATGCATAACATTTACTAGTACTAACCTATTATTTTGTCTTGGTATATGCCAAGAACACTTTTTAGAATTTTGATGTGCTCATCAAAATTGTGATGATTAGGGCCAGCTCTTTGGCCCTTTAGTAATTCTGGCCAAAGGGCAATTGTAGAGACTTTCTAGAAGTTTTGATGGAAACTCAGGTGCTGTCCGGGGTGCAGCATGTGGCTGCATCCCCTCCCTTCTCTGCCTTCAAGAAGGTCACAATGGGAGTATTTACACCATGAAAATTGAAAAATGCTGCAAATCAGGATTTTTTTTCCTTGGAGAACCTGTAGTTAAATATTTATCATCATGCCACTGGTTCGACCTGAAATTACCTCATATGTATCTTCTAAGGCTATGACTTCAAGATTAAAATATCAGCTCAAGAAATTTTGGAGCAACAATACCTGATGTGGTTTGATTTTCTATAAATTTAGTGAGGCACACAGCAGGAAACAGAGGCTAATTTTGTTAAGATGTGGATACAATGATTAAAGTTGCATTTGCTTTAGGAATATTTGTAGAACAGATCATTTAGAAAGGAGAAATGAGAAGCATTTAGTTGCTTTTAAACTTCAGATTAAAAACCTGCTGACTTCTGAGATATTTTTAATGGAAAATTCTCTTTCTAGAAAAAATGTTTCAGTGAGTATTCCAGAGAGGCATTTAAAAAATTGGATTGAGCTGTATTAAAAGGTCAGCACCTAATAAAGCAGGATGAAACAGAAATTATGAATTGCTTTAAAAGCCACATATACACACACACACATACACACACACACACACACCTTTTCCTTGGTGACTTGCTGAATATAGGGTTTCAGTTAAGAAAACAAATCAAAACAAAAATCTCTCTTAAAAAATGATTTTAGTGAAAAAAATAAACAGTTTCTGACAGAGTCTGAATTCTGACCTTCTCTGAGGGATTATAGCACAATTCCCTGATGAATATGACTGTTTGTTGGGTTTTTAACAAGACATTTCAAATGCAAATGCCAATATTTTGTGAGCGCTGCTTTCAGATGTGCCCCTGGAGGCTATTGTTTTTCAAAACTGCTCAGTTGTAATCCTGAAACACACAGCCAAAAAAAAAAAAAGGTCTTTTTGTCCTTATTTGGACTGGAATTCTGCCAGACAAAGTAGTAGCCTCCTTAGCCTCATGAATTTCTAATGGACGAGGGTAGGCAGCTGATTGGGAAGTACACTTTTAGCAATGGATATTCTGCTTACTGATATCCCTTAACAATACAATTTATAACTTCATTTTCTTAATGTGAAACAATTGAAGCCTTATGATGACCATAGTTAGAGCACAGACTCTGGATTCAGGGAGAGTTGGTTGTTCAAAGCCCAGTCCTTCACTCAGTGTTCTCTTTCTGCTTACCATTTTTATTTCCTCACTTCATCTTCTGTAAGAAAAGTATAATGATAAAGCTGACCTCGCATGATTGATCTGAGGCTTAAATAAAGCACAATATTTGACAGAGTAAAAACTAAATTATAACAACTTTTTTATTATAGTAACAAAATGCAGATATTTCTGGATACAGAGCACATTAAGGTATATAACACCTCCTAGTGAAAATACCCAGTAATTTATTAAGAGCAGTTTTTGAAAAAAAGACAGGTAGGCTCAAGTTACCAGGAAATGAAAGTAAGGTGCAAACTGATGAAAATGCACCTAAAAAAGATACGCATCGTGATAAAAAAATTCTTAATTGACTTCTGTGTCTTACTCAGTGTAAGGGTCCTTAATTTTGAGAGATTATCTTGAGTGAGAATGTATGGCTATCAATCAGTACTTCAAGAAGTTAGTCTGGTAGAAACTGATTCAAGTCTATGGCATTTAAGGCTAAGTTCCTTCAAATCATCAAGTGCCTCTACAGGGATTTGTTAAAGATTATTCACTCATGAAATAAATATTTATAGTGTACCTGAAGCGAATACCAGGCACAGCAGTCATCAAAATTAGGAGTATAACTGCACAGATACCTGGTGTCTAGAAATGAGTCAAGAGCTGGGAAGGTAAACCGAAGCCAGAGGCCCAGTGCTGCAAACCAGAAGCAGGGAGTTCAGAGCTGCAGAGAGATACCCAGGTGCGCTGGCTGGCAGGAAGGGACTCTAAGTAGCAGTAAATCATAACTAGAGAGAGCAACCTGAGATAAGAATTGTGCTGAGCCAAGATTCCAGGTAGGCTTAAACAGGTATTGCTTAATGTTAATGAATTTTGTTCTCTGACAAAAGCTCTCCATGCCCATTCTTAAAGACATGGCTTCTAACAAAAGGACTTAAGGTTAAAAAAAAAAAAGCCTGGAGCATGCTAGACGTATGGATACTAGCACCCAGAACTATGGTGTCAGATGTGAATTTGGGGATTGTAACCCAGGGGTCTCAGATTTTTGGGATGCTTTATTTCTAGTTCAATAGTCATAGCTTCTTTACTGTTTTGATATTTTTTCCCATCTTGAAGTTGTTGAGGAAGCTCAGCAAATGTTTATTTATTTTACCAACCTATCCTACCTGTCAGTTTCCTCTACAGCAGCTCACTGGCTTCAAATTGCTTAATTGTTAGCCTGCAGGTCACCTATTTTCCCCTCAAGTCCAGCTATCCACAGACTGGCACTGCACAGGCATGTGCTCAATTCTTTCCTCCAGTTCCCTAAACTGAAGCTAGAATCAGCTGTAATGTAAGACCCTCCTGACAGATGCTCAGAGAACCCACGACTCAATCCCTTCCATAAAGGTCCCCTACCAGATGTTTCTCT
This sequence comes from Carollia perspicillata, assembly GCA_004027735.1. NCBI lineage: Eukaryota > Metazoa > Chordata > Mammalia > Chiroptera > Phyllostomidae > Carollia > Carollia perspicillata. Next base: position 540 of record PVKM010026687.1, on the reverse strand, counting down.
AAGATCTAAGCCCATGCTGCAGAAAGAAGGCAATTTACCATCCTCTGTGAAAGTAGCTTTGGGTGTGTTTTCCTATTCTGGGTTCAGGATCTCAAGCTCTGAGACCAAGATGAAAAAAGGGGGCTATCAAAGTTAATGTCAAGTTGTGTATTCATCTCCAGAATCAACACCTATGCTCAAAGACTATGCAGTCTAAATCTATATCTAGAAAAAAAATGACATTTGCTAAAGGACACAAAATCTGCGCTGACACAGCTGTGCTCACAATGTAGACAACTATGTACATTATTGTTCAGAGATGTGTAGCCTCTTATACACACATTGTCTCAATCTTCTGTAAGCCAGGGTAGGGCCTTCACTTTATTTTTGTGTAACGTAAAGGCCTATTCATGAGATTTTTCATAAAACAAGAGAGCAGTCTGCCTCCGAAGGTAAAATAAAACTGCTTTAGAATAAAACAAATTATTTTTGAATTTTCAAATGTCAGTTTTTCTTCCTTCTAACCTTTAAGGTTTCAAAAACTCTTGCAGTTCCATCTCA
>PVKM010026686.1:0-19209 GCA_004027735.1 Carollia perspicillata | reverse complement strand
CCTCTGAGTGAGACAAGAAGTCGTTGGAGAGTTCTGAGCAGATGGGTGGAGCCTTCTAACTGCTGTTTCAGGGTTCCTTCTGCAGTTTGGGGTGGATTAAATGACATAATGCAAGAAAATCAGCACAATGCCTGGAACATGGTAAAAAAAAGACAATAAATGTTAGTCCCAGGGAAAAGATACCTACGATCACAAAGCATCAAGCCTTCAGAAACATTTGCAAAGCTCTGTGTTTTCCAGATGTATGGTCTTAGATCCTAAGAAACTGAGTTGTTTTTCTAAAGGGTGTTCACTGCATACCAGTGGGGTTTATCTGTTCCTCGGGGTACACAGGGGCATTCGTGGTTGAGAAAACTTGGCTGTTCAGAGTTTAGTGGCTCAAAATGATAGCTGTGTTTAAGGATGCCTCTGGAGCAGCTGAGAGCATGCCCACAGGAGGCTGAAGTGGTCCTGTGTGCATCTTTGCTAATGGCTTTGTAGAGACTGGATTTATTAAATACCACCTGTGTGCTAAACCCATAGACATTGGGAAAAGCCAAGGCTGGCATGGATGCATGAGAGAGGCAACCTGAGACTCATGCAGGGAGAGGAAAAAGGGCAGCGGGGAAGAGGGGGGTGGGCTTCACTGCCTAATTTAGCATCAGTACTGACCTAGAATGTAAAAATCAGTGTGTTCTGAGAGACAGCAAATTAAAGCTTGTTCAAGAGGTTTGCTGAGAAGAAGTGCTTCTTTCTGGACTAGGCTGTACCTGGAAATTGAAAATGAATGCTCAGAAAGAAGTGAGTCCAGAGAATGGCAATCTAGCTGCTCACCTCTGGCCTTAGAGGCAGCCATGAGGGACCAGGGAGGGGAGGATTCTGGTTTGCAACGTGAGTGAATTCTAAAAGCAGAGGAAGACGTGAGGCTTGGAAACTCATTCCTGTCATAAATGAACATCCCAAGGCACCTGTTCAAGGGAGCCCTGGAAAACTATGGCTCCTGGGATCCGAGGTGTGCCCTGATGAAGGCGTTTCTCTGAAATTGAGGATGTCAGGCAATGGGGCTCTTTTTCTCTGTGCTGGGAATAAAAAGTGTCCACAAGGCATCAGAGAACTGAGTTCTTTCTAGGCCATTTTGCCTCTTATACGAGTATTTACTTCAGAGATGGTTAGACAGACCTGAGTGTTTTAGCAAATGTATAGTGCCTGAAAGTTGAAGCAAGCAAGGCAGAGGATTCTCTGTCACCCACTGCTCACATTTCCCCTCCTGCGCTCATGTCTGTAGGCCTAGGTTTCCCTCATGACACTTCTCGTGCCCCCTTTTGCTCCCGTCCCATTTTCTCTTTCACTTGCTTTCTCCCCCAGCCGTTCTTCTGTGCTAGATCTCTCTCCTTGAATTGCTGTTACGGAGTGTGTGAGGCAGGCAGTGGTCTACGTGTCTGCAGTGATCCTTCCACATGTCGGCTGTTGCCCTAGCGTTACTTTGGGGGGAGAAGCAGCAGCTTTTGTGTCTGCCCCGGGGAAGGAGGGCAGCCTCCTGAAGGGGTCCGAGAGGACAAGAGGTTGATAGTAATTTAAAAAGCAGGAATTTGCCTTGAAAGCTTTGGGAAGGGTTCGCACAGGCTATTTATAATGCATCAGGGGATTTAAAAGAAAATAGGCAGGTTCTGGGATATTGCTGTAGATCACCTAGACGAGATGAAAAGAGGGAGCTGCTCAGGAAACATGTTTACAGATAAGAGGCAAGTTTAAAACGCTGGGCCATGATCTCAGGGACTTTGACCGATGGCACCTACTAAGTAGTGTACAGATGAATGTGATTCGACAACTACTGATGCTGACCAGCGAAACAACAGTGGACAAATGGAGGCGCAAGCAGAAGCCTTAGCAATAAATCTCTGCAGGCCAGCCTTTGCTCAGGGCACTCGGGGCCCTGACCTTCTCCTCTTGTCCTCCGACTAGTCTACTTTCAGCTAACTTTGGGGGAATCGATTCTTCACTCACTTGTTCATTCATTTATTGCCACACATTTGAGCACTGACTCTGCGTTGGATGGGGCACATTTAGAAGAAACAATACAGCCTCAGCCCTGACGGACCATGTGGGAGGAAGACAGGAAACAAACATAGGTAATAAAAATAAAATAATGAAATTTGCACAGATCTAGACAAAATAAACCTAGGAGGCACACCTCACTCTGGCAAGTATTTCAGAACTGGAACCTGGTGTTTTCACTCTGGGTTGAAAGAGTCTTGAGATATTTCTGAATGATGGAGACTTTCTCCTCCCCCTTTCATAATCGGGATTTAGTGCAAGTGTCAAGAGATGGCGTGATAATCAAATTATTCAAAGTTTATTGAGAAACTAGAAGTGAGCCTGAAATGAATCCAATCCTGACCATTTTTCCTCCCAACCCATTAAAAATAATTCCTTGGGAGAAAAAGATCCAAGCAGGACAGACCATTGACAGCTTGTTCTTTATTTGTTAGATAGAGAGAATGAGAATGTGGCAGAACCCGGGAGTGGATTTTTCTGAAGTTGAAAAAAAAAAACATTGTGAATGACCAAGGCTGTGTTTGCATTAAAGCTGGTTTAGAAAATTCAGATTGCTCTATGAGTCAATACTTTTAAGGCCATTAAATATGAAGGTAGTAGATAATATTTGGAAGACGGAAAGGACAATGGTACCCGACAGATAAATATAGCCTCCCCTTTTTGGAGGGAACCTTCAATGTTATGGCAAATTCTTAGAAACCTCTCAGGATGAGTCCACAAAGAACAGCTGGAATATTTTAGTTTCATTAAAAATGCCAGGCTTCCATTTGGCAAAGAGGTTCCCTTTAATCCTTAGATTTCCATTTAGGGACTACAGATGACTAATTATTAAGTGGTATATGTGTGTGGCCCTGGCCGGTGTGGCTCCGTAGGTTGGAACATCATCCCATGCACCAAAAAGTCACAGCTTCCACTCCTGGTCAGAGCGCATACCTAGTTTGCGGGTTCAGTCCCTAGAGGGGTGCATATGGGAGGCAACCTATAAGTGTTTCTCTCACACATTGACGTTTCTCTCTCTCTCTCAAAAAATAAGTGTATCCTCAGGTGAGGATTTAAAAAAATTGTTTATTAAATGGTGTCAAAGAGGAAATATAGGGGCTGCAGATAATCAGGCTGCAAGACTGGTTATAAGTGCTTACTCACTAGAAAACAATTAGCAGTAGTTAGTGAATTATTAAGAAACCTAACAAATATATATATTTATATATTTATATTTATGTGTGTGTGTTTGTGTATATATATATATATATATATATATATATATATATATATATAATTTTTTAATGCCACTACATACACTGCCACCACCACCACACCCCAGGACAATTATATCTGAATCTTGAGTGGCGGGCCACCAGGCACCAGCTCTTTTTCGAACGTCTCAGTCGATTCTAATATGCAGCTAGCACTGAACTCCAAAGCTCCTGAGGGCTGCTAAACTTGGACATAGGATTTGTGACCCAGTAACCAAGGTCCAACATGATTTATGAAGGTGATAGTTGTAAATGTTACTTGGTGTAGAAAAAAATGGGATGAAGTTACTATAAATTTGTTAAAGCAATGTCCCCAAATATTGTCAATCATCCTTTGGCAGGCAGTATGGTTGGGTTAAAGCGAACAGTGCCGTGGCTGAGAATCCAGGCAGGACACTGAAGAGCGCAGGATGTGACCACAGCACTGTGCACATTAGGCCTTTGACATGCAAAGGGGGTGGAAAGAAGATTTGGAGAGAAAGCCTGAGTGAGAGAGATCTTCACCGAGTTAAAACCAAGTATCACGTGTCATGCATGTGAAAACCTAATACAGGTAAATCTCTAGCATACGGCAGAACTAGTTTCGGCAAAATGTCATGAGTGAGTAGCATAAGCATGAGCAAAGGCTTCGAGCCTAGACCTTTGATCATGTGATATACCTCTCCACGGAACTGAACTACAGTGAGTATGAGGGTTAATTGAATTAGTCCACTTGACTGAGCTAAGTGACACCCAGTTAGCTGGCAAAACATTATTTCTGGGTTTGTCTGTACAGATGCTTTTGGAAGAGATGCCATTTGTATCAGTAGACTGAGTAAAGAGATCCACATTGTCAACATGGAGGGCATCAACTAATCCACTGAGGACCAGAATAGAACATTGAGTCAGAGGAAGGTCAAATGGTCTCTCATTGAGCCGGGGCTCCCATCTTCTCCTGTCCTTGGGCATTGGACATCAGAGCTCCTTGTCTCAAGCCTTTGGACTCAGCCCTAACTATACCATGGGCTTTCCTGGTTCTCTAGCTTGTAGACAGCGTCTCGTGGTATATCTCAGCTTCCATAATCACATTAGCCAATGCCCAGAATAAATTTCCTCTCTATATATATCCTATTGGTTCTCTTTCTTTGGATAACCCTCACTAATTCAATCACCATCCTGGATTTTCCAGTGGCTTTGATAGTGGCTCCATGATCAGTGCATTGCATCAATGTCCAGTGTTTTGAAATCCCAGCACCTGATGCCCAGTAAATATACATTCATGGTTGTTGAGTTGAACTAACAGTCACTATCCCCTCCAAGTTGCCTCTCGTACACAGAACCAAACTCTAGCCACTGACAATGATAACCACCCAATGAATTGAGGGCAGGGACACGCCTGGGATGAAGGACTGTCCCTGTGACTCCCTCTGGGTGTGCAATGTGTAAACTGGCTTCTTTCCGATGTACAAACCATTCCAACCTTTCCCATCTGACAGCTCAGCTCCATGCCTCCTTTTCCACTTCCTGAGCTTCTTGGATCTCCCCCTGGTATCTCACAGTAAAGATCTAGCCTTGGATTTCCCATTCCACTCTGGGCACTGACATCTGCTTTGGGACCCACACATCTGGCTCCTACCAGTAAGTACTACATCTCCACTGCAGAGCCATCATTCTCTAGCTGTCTTGCCACCATCCTTGGCAGACACAAGCACCTTGCCAGAGCACGTACGTGCATCACTCATCAGGAAGACAGGCTGTGTTCTTCACCCATATGTTCTAGTCAAGAAAGGCAACTGTTTAAGCTCAGCTGGTAGTTCTCAGCCCTGGCTGCACCCAAGTCTGGACCCACACTTAAGAGATTTAATTGGACCTTAACAGAACCCTTTGTGATTACTTGGGCTAAACGTTTGTCTCTGTCTTAAAACCACATGAGTTTTGTGCATTTCAGGGGGCATCATTATCTCATAAGAAGCTCATCAGGGCGGGGTCACCCAACTCCTGGAAGGCAAAGATGACTCCAGTGCTTTTGTGGACCCCTTGAGGGAGCCTCAGACAATCAGACTCACAGGGGATGGGGGTAGGGGTCCCAGGTTCAAATGTTCTCTGTTTTCAGAGGAATCTATCCCAAACATGAGGTTTCCTCTGTTGGTAGTTCACATTCTCTGTTAAGGCAAAGGATTCAGTTCAGCCAAGGAGAGCCAACTGCTGGAGGAAGAAATGATTGTCAACACAAAGACGGCTACCGTTGCTCTGTTTCCCTATCTGTTCGAAAGTGTAGCACAGACAAAGTCTCCAGACATTTGATTCACTTCCATCCCATTAATTTCACAAAGAGTTCAAGATGGCTGAACTCTAAATAATTTTATACTTTACATGACCATATTCAAAATATAACATCACATTATTTATGAGAGTAGCATGTTTTTTTCTAATTAAGATGCAAACCTGACTCCCATTCTGGGCTACAGCTCTCTGGAGTTTTGGAGTCTCTGCTTGGCTCAACATGTTGGTTTTTTTCTGTATAGAACATCTTGGCTGGTGAAAGTCTGAACTGAAAATGCACAAGCATCTGTTAAGACAATCCTGTTAACCTGCCGTTACCTGCCAATTACATTGTTCCTTGTTTTAGAAATCCAGCTGAAAGAGACGTGCTCAGAACTCCATTAGGAGTAGCCAGTATGGGGGGGGGGGCTTGTAAGTACGGGTAGGGGATCTGCCGACAGCAAGTAACACTGGTGCTGGCATGCTCGGAAAATTCCAGCTGGAGGAGGGAGTGAGTGGCACTTGGCAAGTTTGTCGTCTTGTCCTAATTGCCTAGTCTTGATTTAAAGATGTGTTTTGTTTATATATTTTGGGGGAGAAATATTATAGTAAGCCTTTCAAAGACAGTTTCTGCAGTGGCTTCTCTTCATCAGCTCGATTTCCTCTTGGGTTGAGGCTAATATTAGATGGTGTGTCCAGAGGGGTAGCCGGTGGAAGAAGACTTCTACCCTCTGGAGCTGAATAGTGAAGAGTATTCAGCCAAGATTGGATGGGCTGCTGGCTCTTCCAACCCGGGTTTCCTGAGGCTTAGCCATGGTTCAGCCAGTTCTTTTTGCCTTCTGATCGCCTGTGAGATGAGAACTAGAAACCATGAAGCATGTCCTCACTTCCTCCCATTGTGCAGTGAGGTGAGAAAAATCTGCCCCCATATCCTTTATTATACAGATAGAGATAGAGATGGTAGAGACAGAGATAGCGATAGAGACCAGAAGACAGAGAGAGCCCTTTGTTACTTGGGAGACTCTTCGCTTGGTGAGGGCAGCTAGCAGACAAGTCTGTGAGCTGTTGTATCCAAATCCCCAGTACAGTGCTTGGCTCAAACTAAAAGTTGGTCTTGATAATAAATTTTCTCTTGTCCACAGTTAGCAAATTCATGAATGTCTTAAGAAGTTTCAAAGCACCAAATGAATATAGGTTGCCCTAAAGCAAACAAGAAAAATAGCATTGCTTTGAAAAACCCATTTAGCACCTTAGTTATCACAAGTGCTCATTAGGGTTTTCTTTTTGCTCGAAGGTGTGCATTTGGCTGAGAGTGTGTAAGTGGGCTACGAGCCTAGCCAAATGCCTTGTCTCTTCTGTACTTGAAACCCTATTCTCCCAAGCTGAAAAGTGGATGACTACAGGGAAAATGTGACTCATAGCAAGTGTTGTTGTTAAATCACCTTGAAGTGTCTCTTGTAAACGACAACTCCCTGCATTGGAGAAATGTCTTTGACAAGAGAGGATTAGGGTGAAATTGCAATTACCTTGACATAAAGGAATGAATTAACTTTCCAGCTCGAATTTTTGCAAGGCACAGATTCAAGCTGCTCAGAATGTAAACATAGAATGCACTCACAATAGCTCGGGGCACTCGAAAACTCAAAAGATGGGCAAGGAGCCCTGAGTTGGTAGGCAGCTCCAGAGGTGTTCCTCGGCGCACAGGGAATGCCTGCCTGGACAGCAACCGTCTGTGCATTTTGACAACGTCTGCTCCTGTGTCAGCAGACTTTAGGGGACAGTCGGGAGCAATGCCTCCAGGGCCTGATGCATGCAGGACACGGCTGCAGGAAATACAGAAGTGCTCTTCCAAGATTCAACTCCAAAAACTGCCTGTTCACTTGATTCAGAAAATATTGATGGAGCACTTACTGTGTGTTGGGCCCTGAGTAAAGGCAGTCTTGGTTGTCAGGGACTTAGGGAAGTCAGACACAAAACAAATGGAGTGGGCATGAACCTCAGTCCATGAATCATGTGTAAAAATACACTTTTGTTTATTTTCTTGAACTCAAAGCTGACTCTCAGCTCTCATCCCGCCAGGGCAGCAGGAAATTCCAACTCCTAGGTTTGCAACTGGAAGTTCAGGGCTTCTGTGCAGATTCTGAAAACACAGTTCAGGCCACTGGTTTCTAGTCCATCACAGCTGCTGCTGCCATCCCTGCTTCGCCATCAATAAGGCCTTAGATAGACAAGGAGGTAATTCCTCCATACCTTCTGTGCCTCCACACCACCTGTAGACATGTCTGCCAGAGCTGGATGGCCATGACTAGGTGACAGCCTCCCCAGGTGCACCCCTTAGCATCCCTCTGGGGTCTTTTCACAGCTCCCTAGGTGCTGCCACACAGCAGGCCTTACTCCGAGGCACAGACAGGGCCTACCCTGCACGGGGTGGGTGTGGGGAGGGGGAGTTCTGCAGGACAGGGCCTGAGCCACTCGTGGTTTAGCCATGGTTCAGCCATGGTTGGGTGGTAAGGGAGTGAGTATTGTCCAGTTTTTAATGTATTTTATACTCTCTTCTAACTTTTTTTTAATCCTCACCTGAGGACATTTTTTTTCCATCTCTTTCAGAAGGAGAGAGAGTGAGAGAAAGAGACATGGATGCAAGAGAGAAACTTTGATCTGTTGCCCTCTCATACATGCTTCGACCGGGAACCGAAGCAGTGACCCTTTGGTCTACAGGATGATGTTCCAACCAACTGAGCCAGGGCATCTTAAGAGTGGCATGTCAATATATGACTTAAAATTGTTTGAAAAAGCTGACTTTTGGGAAAATGTGCTTGGGGGAAACAGAAGGGTACTTCTGTTTGGTTTCCACCCAACTCAGCATCTGCCCACAGTCACCCACCTTCCCATTCCCCAGGAGAACCGCTCCTCTCTGCTGCTGCCTGGGAGGCACGGCTCTCTCCCTCGATGTTTTACACAAAGAGCAGCACCTTCATCTCCCTTCTACTCCCCTCTATTCCCTCTACTCACCTCGCAGCAAAGGAATATGAAGGCTGGACCAAGTTGAAATGAAGAAATGAAAATGTAAAGGAAGAATGGCCATACGTGAATAGTTCCACGGGCCACCGTACCAGGCCCCCAACCACGAACTGCATGAGGATTATGAAAGAGGAGCTAACCCCAGACCAGGGGGGTGGAACAGGCTGCGCGGAGGGGAGAAGGCCTCACGAAGTCATGACTGAAATTGAACCTCGAGGATGAAAAAAGGATTGAGCCAGGGGAAGCAGGTTCAGATGTTTAAAGGTCTGGGACGGAGTTAGAGAGAGTGAGAAGACCAGTTGGAGAAGAAAAAGCCCAGCAGGCAAGAGGAGAGAAAGGAAAGAGCAATGGTGGTTCGCTGGTGACTTGGTCTGTCCCCTTCCTTACAGAAGGGCTTCTCCTCGAGTTGGTTGGCTGAAGGTGTGTCTGGTTGGGAGCAGTACAGATAAAGGAGAGAAGGAATTAGTGCGGAACCTGCAACACTTGAGGGGAAGTAACCAGCTCCTATGACAACCTCATGTGCAAACCCGAAAAGAATGGGGCTGGAGTTGGCAGTGTGGAAGGCATGAGCTACTCTAATTCTAAGAGTCTCAGCACCCCATCTGTAAAGTTGGGACAAGTAGCCCTGCCTCCCAGGCTGTTGTGAGGCATATGTTAACAGTCTGGTGCACAGCGAGGGGCCAGTCTGGGTGGCTGGTCTTCACGCCACTCCTCTTCCTGTCCTGCTCTCTCTCTGTGACAAGACGCCTTTCCTGCAGGTTCTGCTCTCAGCTAGATACCTGGCAGTGGAGGCCGTGATGGGAGCTTAGAGGATGGGAAGAGGAGGAGGTCCAGTTATTTCTCCCTGCCTTCTCTTATATTCCGCAGCTCTAGCTTCCTTGGGACAGAGCTGCCTGGCTTCTCTCTTCCACTTAGAGAGTGATCCAGGTCCCCGCTTTTCCCTAACACCACCTTCACTTTGTCCTTCCGTTTTCAGTAGCTTCCTGCTTTTGTTAATCTCTGGGTTTTTCGAAGATGCCTGTTTGGCATCTCAGCCTTTTCTATAACCTGCATTACCACCGAATCCCCTCTGTTTTAAACTCTGAGAGAATTTGTTTCCATCAACAAATGGGCAGTAACCAACACAGTGAGTGGCAGTAGTTCTTGTCCCATCGACAACTATTATGGGTTCAACTGTGTTCCCCAAAAGGTATGTCAAAGTCCTGATCCCGAACTCTGTACCTGTGGATGTGAGCTTATTTGGAAATCAGACCTTCGTACGTATAATCAAATTAAGATAAGGTCATTAAGGTGAGCCCTAATCCAATGACTGGTGTCCTTATAAGAGGAGGGAAATTTGGACACAGATGCTCACAGGGGAACACCACGTGGAGAAAGGGACCCACAGGGAGATCATCACGTGCCAGCAGAGGCAGAAGCGGGGACTGCAGGGATGCAGCTGTGAGCCACGGCATGCCAAGGATTGACGGCCACCAACAGAGGCTAGGAAGAGGTGAGGAAGGGTTCTCCCTCACAGGCTTCAAAAGAGAATGGAAGAGGACCTATAGAGGGCCCAGAGACACTGAAAGGATGCTTAGCATCACTAGCCATCAGAGAAATGCAAATTAAAACCACAGTGAGATACCACTTCACACCAGTCAGAATGGCCATCATAACAAATTGAAAAACAACAAATGCTGGTAAGGTTGTGGAGAAAAGGGAACCCTGGTAGTTCCTGAAGTTGGTGGGAATGCAGACTGGTGCAGCCGCTGTGGAAAACAGTATGGAATTTCCTCAAAAAAGTAAAAGTGGAACTGCCTTTTGACCTGGCAGTTCCACTTCTGGTATTATACCCTGAGAATCCTAAAACACCAATTCTAAAGAACCAATGAACCCCAATGTTCATAGCAGCGCTACTTACAATAACCAAGTGCTGGAAACAGTCTAAGTGCCCATCAGTAAATGAGTGGATCAAAAAACTACGGTACATTTACACAGTGGAATTCTACACAGCAGAAAGAAGGAGCTCCTACCCTTTGCAACGGCGTGGATGGAACTGGAAAACATTGTGCTGAGTGAAAAAAAAAAAACAGGAAGTGACAGACAAATACCATATGAAGTCACCTATAAGTGGAACCTAATCAACAAAACAAATAAGCAAGCAAAATATAACCAGAAACATTGAAATAAAGAACCAGCTGACAGTAACCAGAGGGGATGAGATGGGAGAGAGGGATACTGGGGGAAAGAAGGGGAAGGGCCATCCAGGAACATGTATAAAGGACCCACGGACAAAGCCGAAGAGAGGAAGGATTGAGGCGGGAGGTGGGGATGGGTGGGCAGGGGAAGGTGGTGGCAGGAAAATGGAGACAACTGTACTTGAACAACAGTTTTTAAAAAAAGAAAACGAAAAAAGAGAATGGCCCTGTTGACATCAATTTCAGACTCTGAGCCTCCAAACTCGTGAGACATTAAATCCCTGTTGTTTTAAGCCCCACAGTTTGTGGCACTTTGTTATGACAACCTTAGGAAACAAACACAACCACCACAGGAGACTCTTGGGGAAGCCCCTGTGTCTGGCTCTCCTTTCCCCGCTCTCCACAACCGTGGTGAGCGCCCGAACTCCACTGCCCACCCAAACAGACATGCTTCCCCTGGTTTCCCTGGGGTAGGTGAATCAGTGAACGAGGCTTATCTTTTCGGAGAAGTGTGAAAGCTGATCTCCAACTGGATAGCAGTTGTTTTGGCCTCACCCAATGTTCCTCTGTTACTCTCAATGGGAGGTTGGGATATACCGTTTTCAGTGTTTGTATTGGTCTAGATGTTTTCATTGCAAAAACCCAGAAACTAATTCATCTAGCCTAAGGAAAAAAAAAGTGGGGGGGGGGGACAGTGGACATGAATTGTAAGAATTCAGAGACATCTGACAAACTACAAAGACACTCATATAACTATGGGTAACTATATGGAATGGATTGGAACCAGAAACTGGAAATCCTCTGTGCCTCTCTTTCCTTTTTTTTCAGATTTTTCTTCTAACCTACAACTCCCATGTGTAATATTATTCTCCTAGCCACATAGAGAGACTGACTTCATTCTCCTTTGGTTCAAGCGCCATATTCACAAATAAGAAAATCTGATTGGCTCAGCTTGAGTCAGGTGTCCACACCTTATCCAATCAGGTGTGTTCAAGGGGCAGGAGTGCACCCCTATAGGTCAGGGGAATTTTCTAGTGCTAAAAGGATGGACAGGTATTTACCACAAGGTCCACTGCCTAGTAAGAAAGGTGTGTTCTGGGTTGGATGCCCCCTGCGCTGAGGCTGGGATATGAAATGTGACGGGGGGCCAAGCTCCACTCTCACCTCACAGCTGGGTCTCTTGGGACTCCAGCTGGCTCTCACCAGATGCTGCCATCTGGACATGCGGCACCAAACGAGTAACTGGAGAATTTGCTCTACTCTAGTTAAACCTGCAAAAGCAAACCTCCCACCTCACTAAATGATGTGTGATTCTGTTATGTAATCTGTGCGTCATAATAGCTAACATTTATTGGATATCTAAAATGGGCCAGGCACTCTGCTAAGTGTTAAGAACATTCTCTCTAATGTTCACAATTCCACAAGATAGATTTTGTTGTTCAGTTTCATCTCTGTTTCCCACCCCATATACTCTAAATCTCAATTAACAAGGTAAGATGACTACTGTCTTCATCTCTATGCTACTTAATTGGTTTTTAAGAGATGATGCGTGCAAGTAATTCAAAACTTAGAGTATGGAGGCAAGAAGTAAGTCTCTTTCTCAGCCCTATTCCAGCCACCCTGTTCCCCTCCCTAAACACAGCCCCTGTTACTGACCTCTTACAGACAAAGCATAAATGCATGCATCCTTCTTTTGTTTGCATGGACATGGTAGATTATTTCTCACTTTACTCTAAAACTTTTTAACACTGTATCTTGGTAGTGGTTCCACATTGGTACAGACACAGTGTATCTTCTTTGAGTGGCTTCTGTGGAAACATTATAAATGTTTATCTATTAAATCAGTCTTTTGTTGATTATCACCTAGGTTATTTGCTAATACCAACAGTGCTGCAGAATTCTTTGTGGCTATATCCTTGTGCGCATAAGCCAGTCTATCATTAGGATAAATTCTCAGAAGTGGAATAGCAGGGTAAAAGGGTGTATATGTGTTATACATCTTCATGTGTGTCTTCAACTTGCCCTGCACTCAGGTTGCATCAATATTGTTGCGCTTGTGATAATACAGGTGAGTGGCTAACACTCTCTCCAGGAGGGCTTCTTCCAAGTGTTTGATGTTCGCCAATTTAGAATGTAAGAAATGCGTTTTATTTGCTTTCTCTTAAATACCTTTTTAAATGTTTTAAATCCATTTGTTGTGTGTGCATGTTCTGTCCTGCAGGCCCTTTGCCCATTTTTGTCCTTTAAACATTGCTTTATAGTGTTTGTATGTATTTAGAGAGTCAGTCCTCTGTCACATGTGGTCCAAATGTTTTCCTTAGTGTGTTGCCTTTGTCTGTTGGTTTCGTTGTGTATGTGTGTGTTTATTATACACAATTTTTTATTTTTATACATTGGTACTTACCACTTTTATTATTTATAGCTTCTGGGAATCCCCTTTTCCTGTACTTAGATTTTTTTCTTTCTAAGACTATAAAATAATTCTTACTTTTTTTGGTGACTTACCCCTAACTGGGATTTACTTTTGTCTGATGAGTAAATTTAGTAATGCAGCTTAATTTTTTTCCTAAATGGCTACCTAGTTGTCTCAGCACCATTTGCTCAATTATGTCTTTTTCAGTGACTGAAATAAAAGGCCACCTTTGTCATATTATACATTCTCACATGGTTTTGGAGTTTATTTCTGGATTTTATTTTTAAAATCAGTGCCATGATGTTTTAATGGTACTTGCTTTATGTAATACCAGCTGCTCACATCAGTCTGCCTTTCTTGCTTTTTTTTCATAATTTTCTAGGTATTCTTGTTGCTATATAAAATTTAAAATTTGTTTAGTGAAAAAAGTAATATATTTTTTAAAGTAAATTTTAGGTTGTTTCTAGTTATTTTATTCTTTAGGTTGCTGTAAATAAAATGTTTTTCTTCTACTATATTTACAACTGATCATTGTTCCTATACTTAAGACTATTAATTTTTAGTACTAATTTTGTTTATTGCTAACTTTTTGAATTTTCTTATTCATTTTAATACTTTTCCTATTAGTTATTTTATGTTTCCCTATTAGGTACATGATCTACCTTTACTGATAACCTCTTTGCAAGTTTTTTTTTTCTTTTTTAAGGTTTTATTTCTTGATTTTTAGAGAGAGGGGAAGGGAGGGACAAAGAGATGGAGAGAAACATCAATGTGAGAGAGAAACATCAGTCAGTTGCCTCTTGTAAGCACCCCATCTGGGTACCTAACCCCACAACCCAGGAATGTGTCCTGACTGGGAATTGAACCAGTGACCTCTCACTTTATGGGATGACTTCCAACCGACTGAACCATATGCATCAGGGCTTGGCAAGTTTTGAACTCCTGAGTTCCTTGTTTTCTCTGATTCTGTTTGCTTATGTCTCTAGATGGGTGCTAAAAGGTAACAGTAAATATGGACGTCCTTGCCTAGTTGTTGAATTTAATGGGAATGTTTTTCAAGTCTTTCTGTTAAGCATGGCCTGAGCTTTTGGAATGAGATATGTACAAGTGTTTTGTTTCATGGAACTTCAGCGATACCATCTCCATGCCTGTACATGTTGTTTCTTCTCCTTTACTCAATAAAGCTTAACCTTCATGGCCCTTTCAAACACCATCTTCCTGTGACCCAGGCTATTAGTCATCCTCTGCTCTGTTTTCCAGCAATGCCAGCCCGTCTTTTCTTGATGTATAACACACAATACACCATCGTGTAACCATCTGCCCATCTTTCTTTGGGCTGCGAGCTCTCCTAGAGCAGGCAGTTTGTTCAGAGTCTGGTAACCAGTGCACCTGCCGAGCAGTTTCTGGAAGCGCTGATCCAATGAAGGACACGAATGCATCAGTGGACTTAATCTCTGTCTGCACTCTTTTGTTGGCCCCTTGCTCTAAAAGCTGCCTACAGGGAATGATCTCAGATTGATGTCTCCTGCTCTGACCTGTCCTCTGAGCCAGTGCACACAACTGCCAACTTGATGTGTACGAATTCAGGCCACAGCAGCACATGTGTCCTGTCTAAAACAGAACTCTTGATTCCCTGTGCCTCCAATCTGTTGCTGGTCACCTTCCCCTGACAGATGTCTCCATCCCAGTCACTGGGCGAGGAACTGCCCTTGACTCCTTTCTTTGCCACATCTTACCCTGTCCAGTCAGCAAGTCTAAAACACATCCTAGTTCCTACTACTTCTCACCACACCCGCTGCGAAATTACAACCATAGTCCAAGCTGCCTGTATTTTTGGCTTGGGCTCCTGCAATGTGCCCTAAGAGTTCATCTTATTTCTACTCGTTTTCCCACAATAATCCATTCTCCACAGAGGAACTGTCATGATCTCTTAAAAGGGTGAATCAGATCTTGTCACTCCCTTCACTAAACCCTTTTATCGTTTCCCATCATATTTAGAACAAACTCTAATCTCCTTATCATAGCCTGGATAATCTGGTCTCTGCCCCGATTCCCACCTTTCATTTCTCTGTCACCCTGGCTTGCTCTGCCGTGGCCCCACAAGCCTTGGGTCTGCTCCTCCCTCGAGTGCGCTTAGCCCTCAGCTGTTGCCTCTGCCAGCACTGCGTCCCCCCAGGTCTTTGTCTGGGTAGCTCCTTCTCACCAATCAGATCTCAGGTCAATTACAGGAAAAACTCCAAATCAGCTCCCCATTCCATAGTCACAAGGCAGCAGGTTTACTGAGCTCTTGAATACCCCGTGCTCTTACTCTTTATCATATCTCCCGATTTTGCCTTCCACCTCACGAAAATGCAAACTCCATGTGAATAGGGTCATTATCTGTATTCTCTGGAGTAGGTTCAGTACTTGGGGCAGTCCTGGCACATAATTAATATTAGTTGAATGAATAAAAAAAAAAAAAAAAACACATCTCGTGTCAATGGACTCAGCGATGCCATATGACTCCTCAGATGAATGACGCACCTGGGATGAGCTCCTCTTCTGTTCCACAGACAGTGTCCTGGGATAAAAGCACAAAGCGTCTCTTTCCAGGATCCACCTAGCCTTGCTGAGACTTCTTGGGACAAGCACGTACAATTTTCATAGTGAGCCAATGGCCACACTACCCAGGGGACGTGGCCTGAGCTGCCAGCCACAATTCTGAAACCACAAAATGTTGGTAGGGTGCTGTTTGTTGGCAATGAGTGAATTACATTTTATTGCCTGAATTCAAAATTCTTGAAATGTCCCTCTGCCTAAGAAGTTGTCTGATTTGAATACAAATCACAACTTGAAACTGGAAAGAAAACAAAAACTCTGGAAGACGGCAAAAAAGCTTTTAAACTTTTTATTTTAGCAAGTGAAGGTAAAGCAAGTGACTTTATTGTATGATACATGATTATTGAATCATTTTCTCTTCATCCCCACTAAATATTAATAAATGTCAAAAATAGTTAAAGAATATTTATTTAAAGTGTCGCCAGATAATTGGGCTGCCTGAGATCCCCCATGTAGCGGCCTGCACTGAGCTTGTCTCATCCGCCTTCGTTCTCCCCACATCGCCCAGGGACTCCATAAAGGCTGGTGCTCAGTCAAGTTTCATGAAGTGGAAGAGGCAGGTGAGAGTGTTGAATTTTCCCTTGGCACCCAAAGGCCTGGGATATCAGTGCTGTTAGCACAGAATTCCCTAAAGGAGCTATCTGATGTGGAAGGCACATTCTGTTCCTTAGGGCCCCTCGAAGAGTTTACAGCAGAAAGAACCAGATACACAGAGCCCTGCCTTGTGTTTATGTTACCCCGGACCAACAGAACAACCTGGCCAGACTCCATTACAGCCTTTCCCCCAAAGCTTGAAATCTTCCGAACATCTCTCCGGGTATACTGGGAATCTCAGGGTAGATGCATTTACGGTAATTAGATTCAGCCAGCCTTGGTAACTCTGGTATGTGTGATGTAATTAGCAAAGCAACTAGTTGAATGCATTTGTGCAGCCTCTCAGGCATTCTTCAAAACAAATGGCCCCACGTGGGAGGAGGTGAGCCGCTGACACACTGGGCAGGACGGCACAGCTATAAACAGCGTCTGGGTTGACTGTCAGAGGAAGGCAGGTTCTAATTAAGACTGTGAAATGGCTCTCCTTTCTCCAGCAGAGATGTTCTCAGGGCATTTTTCTTCTGGAACGGAACCTTTTAGATTTGCGCTCCACCCAGAGTGGAATTTAAACTTTCTCTGGGTCTTAACGTTTGGTAGGAGATGAGGGTGGTGCTGAGGACTTCTTTCTTTCTTTCAATGTCGGAGCTTTTGGGTTTTGTTTTTGTTTTTTTTGAAAGAATTGAGCCAACAGAGTACATGAAATTAAAGATTCTTAAGGATTAAATCACCCCAAACTAGAAACACCTGGCTGAGTGTTTGGAGGCGTGAAGGTGGTGATGATAGTGGTGATTTATCAAGTGTGGCAATAAATCTCCCATAGTGTAATGTTTTGCCAAGAAATGGTTACTCAGGAAGAGAGTGCCTGTGGTAGGCTGAATAATCCCCTCACGCACCAAAAGATGTCCACATCCTAATTCCCAGAAACTGAGATTTTGTTCCGTACACAGCAAAAGGGAATTGAGGTGCTAATTGATCTTAATTAGGGAGATTATCCTGGATTGTGCTTTGCACAAAATGAAGATAGTAAGGAGAGCACAAGCCAAAATTAGCAATGGCAAGAGTGGGAGGGGGCAGGAAGGAGGCTACAAAGATGGGAAGAAAGACGATCTTGAAAGGCAGTTTGTCGGGGAAAGAGGCATGCTGCCCTTGGCAATGGCTGGTCTGCTGGAGATCTCCCTGGTCAGGGCCCGCAGACCTGCTTTCAAGTCCCGTTTCCATCAGCTCTGGCTGGACCTTTCTGAGCACTAGAACTGTCGTTTGCAAACAGGGATGGTAAGACGTACTCTCCTCCCAGCGTTATTAGGATCAAGGGAGGAACGGGCATTGCTTATTCATAAGTGGTGATTTTGATGCAGAACCCAGTGTGATGTCACAGGTGAGGTTTAAGCCTCTGAAGCAACTTACTTGTTTTACCCTTTGCCCAAAACTCCCTCCAGTTCTGGCTGGCAGATCTGAAGCAACATGGGACTACCATGTCTGGCTAACACCCTCAGTTTGGCGAAAACTCTGTCTGCTTCGGCTGACTGCTTTGGCCCTGCCTCTCATAGCACTTGGCACCTTTGTCTTATCTGTGATATCAGCAGACAATTCCTCCCACCCCAGAGATGTCGGCTCCCTCCAGCCAGAGCACTCGGGGCTCTCTGCCTAGGCGAGTCTCACCTCTCCAAAGCACTTGATGTTGGGCTGCTGTGCCTCTTTCCCACTGGGAACTCAGGCAGGTGGATCCCTGTGAAGCTGGACACTGGGAAAGGAGCACGCTGGGTCTCCAAGACTCTCCACCATCTATCTGTCTTGCACACAAGTGTGAATGGTTTTCTGAATAGAGCCAGTGGGAGGGTATGGATGCTTGTGTAGCTGAAGCATGAAGTCTCGAGGAGATAATGGTGGGGTTAGAAGTGAAGCCTCTGCAGCCTCGTCTTACAACACCTACAGTCCAGCCAGCGGGACCTTTCTTTTTCTGTTGTCTGAAGCTGGTCCCAGATCAGAACCTTTGCCTCTCCGCCCGGTGCACCCTCTGTCCAGAATGTTCTGCCTCTAGACCTCCACATGGCCACCCTTTTCCGTGATTTGTGTCTTGGCTTGAATGTCATTTCCTTAAACACACCACGCTTGACCACCCTGCTTAATGGTGCCTCTTCTCACTGCCATTACTCTCTGATGAGGTTCATTTTGTTCTGTGTCCTATTGCTACTGAATGAAAGTTTAAATTGTTTCTTCTGTCTTGCCCCTTGAATATAATCCCCATTAAGAGTAGGACCCCACCTGTCCTGTTCAGTGCTGTAGCCCTGAAGCCTGGAGCAGATCCTAGACACTCCAGGTGCTCAATGCATGTTTGCTGAACGAACTCCTTGACCCAGCCCTCACTGTGGGCCAGGCACTGAGTGAGAGCTCTGTAGGCATTCCCATGGACTGCTTCCCACACCTCTGGGAGGTAGATTTTGTTTTTCTTTTTTTATGGGTGAGTCAATAGGAGTCCGGAGAGGCTGAGTGACTTGCTCAAGATTCTCTGGGTAAGAAGGGAATCCTGGATGAGAACCATGTTCATAACAGTTGCAATGTTCAGAGTGCCAGTTCCCAGCTCTGCTGCGTTTGAGGGCCACACAGCTGAAAATATCTGTGGCCTGAGTGAAGTCCAGGGTGACCTCCTGGCCACAATCCTTTAAGAAGTGTTTCTTGAAATGCAATGTGCATTCAAACCACCTAGAAAATTTGTTAATCTGGAGATTCTGAGTCCATTGATCTGGGGGGGTCAAGAGGGATGTGGAAGGTGGAGTATTGGGAGGCTGCATTTCTAACAAGCTCCCAGGTGATTGGAGGGAGGGGAAATCCCGTAACATCCAGGGTTTAGAAGGTTCTCTGATTTGAGAACTGGGTTAGC
>PVKM010026685.1:0-19202 GCA_004027735.1 Carollia perspicillata | reverse complement strand
AAGAGGAAGAACAAGAAATTGAAAACTTATTTGAAAAAATGATGAAGGAGAACTTCCCTAGTTTGGGAAAGGTAATAGACTTCCAGGAAGTCCAGGAAGCTCAGAGAGTCCCAAAGAAATTGGACCCAAGGAGGAATACACCAAGGCACATCATAATGACATTACCCAAGATTAAAGATAAGTACAGAATCTTAAAAGCAGCAAGAGAAAAGGAGTGAGTTACCTACAAAGGAGTTCCCATAAGACTGTCAGCTGATTTCTCAAAAGAAACCTTGCAGGCAAGAAGGGGCTGGAAAGAAGTATTCCAAGTCATGAAAGGCAAGGACCTACATCCAAGATTACTCTATCCAGCAAAGCTATCATTTAGAATGGGAGGGCAGATAAAGTGCTTCCCAGATAAGGACAAGTTAAAGGAGTTCATCATCACCAAGCCCTTATTATATGAAATGTTAAAGGAACTTATCTAAGAAAAAGAAGATAAAAAATATGAACAGTAAAATATGAACAGTTGTGAGACAACAAACTCACAACTATTAACAACAAAACTCCCAAAAAACAAAAACAAACTAAGCAAACAACTATAACAGGAATAGAATCATAGAAATGGAGATCACATGGAGGGCTATCAGCAGAGAGGGGGAGGGAGGAGAATGGGGGAAAAGGTGCAGGGAATAAGAAGCATAAATGGTAGGTGCAAAATAGATGAGGAGGTTAAGAATAATAAAGGAAATGGAGAGATCAAGGAACTTATATGTACCACCCATGGACATGAACTAGGAGGTGGGGAGGAAATCGGGTGGGAGGGAGTATGCAGGGCAGAGAGGAATAAAGGGAAATAAAATGGGACAACTGAAATAGCATAATCAGTAAAATGTACTTAAAAAAATCACAACTAGGATAAAATCTATCAAGATAAAGGCTCATATGGCCTATCAAGGTAGCACCACCTCCCTTGAAGGTGTGGGGACAAGAATAAACACAGAAGGCTTTCCAGAGCAGGTGACATATGAGTTGAGCATTCACTCAGGTAGGAATTACCCAGGTGAAGATCAGTGGATGCAAGCTCCAAGCATGGGAATGATCAAGGGGACAGAACTGTGGGTCATGCCAGTGTGTCCAGGGCTCTGAAAATACCTCAGCAGTGCTTCTGGAGCCTAATGTGAGATGATGTGGCTGGGGAGGTAAATGGGTTGGCACACCATGGAGAGCCCTGGACACAGGCTTCAAAAAACCTGGACCATATAGTGTGGGCAGCAGTATGTTGGGGGAGGGTTTTAAGTTGAGTAGTGAAGAGTGATGTGAGCTTTGATAACAGTGTGGGATCTGGATTGGAGGGGTGAGCTGGGGCAGACAGAACAGTTAGGAAGCTGTTGTCACAGCAACCCTAGTGAGAGAGGGTGAGAACCTGGAAACCTGGCTTAGAGGAGTGGCAGTGAAGTCAGAAAAGTGGGCCAAGTTGAGATCCACTAGGAACCAGATTGAGGACTCACTATGATTCTGGGAGGGAGGGCAAGAAAGAACTTGGGAGAAGAGCCAGGTGTCTGGCATGGCACCCTGGCCCTGGGTCCTTGTAAGAAAAGTTGCCACCATAGGGGCTCCCTAAAGAGGAGAGTAAGAAGCTGGGGTGGGGAGACAGTGGGTTCAGTTTCAGATGTGCCGCCGAGTTTGAGAAGCTTATGAGAGTTTCAACTGCATGTCCCCTTTGGGAAGTTAGATTTATGTGTCTGGAGGTCAGGAGAGAGGCATCGAGACTGTGACGACTCACACTTAAGTATAAAAACATCACCTTCGGCATGCAAACATGCATGATTTAAATATGATTGTCCCTTTTGAACTACCTGGATCACTTTGGCTACCTGCACAAATAATAAAGAGCAAAAATATCATTCTTTACTTGCAAGTGCCAGTGGATGTTTCAGGCTGGAGACTCCTGTAGAGGCTGGATCCATATCTACTGTGTGGACTATCCTGGGTCTGCTAGCCATGGCCAGCCCCACATTGCAGGTAAGGGGGCAGGCTTTTGTTTTTAAATTATTATTATTATTATTAAGCACCAGTGGGAAAAGAAGACAAGTGCCCAGGAATTTAGAGGAGTCTCATCCTATAACTTTTGATCATTAAGTTTGTTTCTCAACCCTATTTTAAAATAATCCCTCATCTTTTTTTCCTTATTGACAAAAGAATCAATAAAGAAAATGAAAAGTTGAAGTGCCTGAAGCCCTTGGAATCTGTGATGACAGAGATCACTCCACATATATTCTATGCTGTCCCAGTGGCCGAGAAGTGACCTTTCCTGTATTTTATCTTAAATGCCATTCAGATATGCAAATAAGCAGTGGAATAATATGCTAGCTCCAGAATGATTAGATGGCCCAGCACCAGGTCTCTACTGGACTACAGAGCAAGGAAAGCTGAACACAGGCCAGTTAGAGTAGAGAGCAGTAAGAAACTTGAGTTAAAAGACACACCAGAGTGGAAAGCACTACAGGAACTGTACACCTCATTGAATGGGCTTCTCACAGAATGGGATCCGAGCCCATGCCATTCCACCCAATTCTGCATTCCATGTTGGAGCCCACAAGCTGCTCTCTCGTGGATGGGAATTCTGGGAAAGGTTAGCTGTGCTGGAGGCAGAGTTCCAAAGAGGTGTCACGTGTCTTCGGCAGAGAGAAAAGGACCTGCTCTGGGGACCGGATGGTAGTGTGTGGTATCAGGAACCAGAGTCTTTCCAACATGGTTGTTTGCTAAGGAACAGTCTCATCTTTTCTGGGCCTGAATCTGTTGCCTAATGGTAGTAAATCCTCACCCTTGTAAGCTCAGTGGTCTGTAAGGGTCATTTTCATTATATTTTTCAATATATTTTATTGACTATCCTATTACAATTGTCCCATTTTCCCCCCTTCACTCCCCTCAACCCTGCACACCCTCTCCCACCCACATTCCCCACCTTTAGTTCATGTCCATGTATCATAAGTTCTTTGGCTTCTACATTTCCTATACGATTCTTACCCTCACCCCTGTCTATTTTCTACCTACCATCTATGCTACTTATTATCTGTACCTTTTCCCCACTCTCCTCCTCCCACTCCCCTATTGATAATCTTCCATGTGATCTCCATTTCTGTGGTTCTGTTCCTATTCTAGTTGTTAGCTTAGTTTGCTTTTGTTTTTGTTTTAGGTGTGGTTGTTAATCATTATGAGTTTGCTGTCATTTTACTGTCCATATTTTTTATCTTCTCTTTCTTAGATAAATCCCTTTAACATTTCCTATTATAAGGGCTCGGTGATGATGAACTCCTTGAACTTGATCTTATCTGATAAGCACTTTATCTGCCCTTCCATTCTAAATGATAGCTTTGCTGGATAGAGCAATCCTGGATGTAGGGCCTTGCCTTTCGTGACTTGGTATACTTCTTTCCAGCCCCTTCTTGCCTGTAAGTCCTCTTTTGAGAAATCAGCTGACAGTCTTATGGGCACTCCTTCGTAAGTAATTCTCTTATTTTGTCTTGCTGCTTTTAAGATTCTGTACTTATCTTTAATCTTGGGTAATGTCATTATGATGTGCCTTGGTGTATTCCTCCTTGGGTTCAACTTCTTTGGGACTCTCTGAGCTTCCTGGACTTCCTGGAAGTCTATTTCCTTTGCCAACCTGGGGAAGTTCTTCTTTATTATTTGTTCAAATATCTTTTCAATTTCTTGTTCTTCCTCTTCTCCTTCTGGTACCCCTATAATTCAGAGGTTGGGACGTTTAAAGATGTCCTGGAGGTTCCTAAGCCTCTCCTCATTTTTTTGAATTCTTGTTTCTTCATTTTTTTCTGGTTGGATGTTTCTTTCTTTGTTCTGGTCCACATCATTGATTTGAGTCTCAGTTTCCTTCCCATTGCTATTGGTTCCCTATATATTTTCCTTTATTTCACTTAGCATCGCCTTCATTTGTTCATCTAATTTATGGCCAAAGTCAACCATTTCTATGAGCATCCTGATCACCAGTGTTTTGAACTGTGCATCTTATAGGTTGGCTATCTCTTTGTCGCTTAGTTGTATTTTTTCTGGAGCTTTGATCTGTCCTTTAATTTGGTCCATTTTTTTGTCTTGATAAGCCTGTTACATAGTGAGGGGTGGAGCCTCAGGTGTTCACCAGGGTGGGGCAACCCATGTCGCTGGGCTGTGACACTGTATGTGGGGCAAGGGTCTGAGAGGGAACAATGGTGCTTGCTCCTGATGCTTTCAGTCACTTCCCCCATTTCCCACAAGCAAATTGGGCCCTTCTGGTGCTGATTCCCAGGTGGGTGGGGTTGTGTACGTTCTGGGACCCTGTGGATCTCTCCAAAAAACTCTCCTGTGAGGCTGGGAGTTTCTCCTACTGCCACCTCAACCCCCACAGGTGTTTTCAATCAGTGTTTTGAGGCTTTATTTCCTCACAATGGGGCCCTGGGTTGCGCAGTCCATTCTGCTCCCCACTTGTTTCTCTCAGTTTATCTGTGCACAAATGTGGGACCACCGGCCTTGCCAGCCAGCTGCAGCCTTGCATGCCCTGCTCCACAATCTGCCACCTTGCTGGGTCTGCCAGCTGCTGCCTTGCATACCCCAGTCCTCCATCCACCACCTTGCTGTGAGTCCTCTTTGCCTGGTTGTCCATCTCTGGCCCTCCTATCGGTCTGGATGAGTATGTCTTCTTTAACTCCTTGGTTGTCGGACTTCCATACAGTTCAATTTTCTCTCACCTCTGGGTGGTTTTTGTTTATAAATTGTTGTCTTTCTTTTGGTTGTGCAAAGAGGTACAGAGTGTCTACCTACACCTCCATCTTGACCAGAAGTCCCTCATTTTCATTTCTGTTGCGTTCAGTGAAACTGGCTGCAGAGCGAGAATATGTATGCGTGCATGTGTGTGCACTCATGTGCTCGTATGCAGTCAAGTTGGATGAAGACTAGACTCATTCCAAGCCTGGCTCTGTCACTAATTACCCATGAAACTATGGGCAGGTCTCCTCATTTCTGGACTTCTTCTCATTTGCAAGGGAGAAGTGGTTCTCAGGATGGAGGTAAGCATCCTGTTTGACAATCAGCTCAATTTGGAAACTTACAGAATGTGCTTTTCCATTCAAAATAAAAATAGTTTTATTGAGTCTCCTGGATTAGAAGGCATATTCATCACTGCAACTTACATGTCAAAGTTTTGAATAAAAGCATGTCAATGAGAAAACTGACATTAATTGATAGCCAGAGAAAGGCAGCTTCTTCACCTCAGCCCTGATGTTTGTCTGGTGTGTTAGAGTTTAAAACATCCATTTGTACACTTCATTTCACTGCATCCATCAGGTCTACTTTACAGATGAAAAACAGGGGCAAAGAAATGAAGCCCAGTGTCTAGAATTCATTCGTTCTACCCAATCAATGCACATTTACTGAGTTCCTGTTGAACCTGGCTCTTGGGACAATGCCGTACCTCCTCCCCACTGTCTGGGCTCCATAGGGCAGTTACCCCTCAATAGGCAGCCACCAGGACACTGTGGGGCTACAGCTGAAGTAAGGTGCTATCCCTCATGTGGAGTCAGTCACCTCCAACACCCAGCTTCCTCCTCTCTCCTCACCCCTGCCCCATCAGTGCCTGGGGACAGTGACTCAAACAGCCCCACTTTTCTCAATAATCACTTAGTGAACAAATGAATGCAAGAGTGAGTTGGCAACAGCTCTCAGGCTGCTAATCTCTAGAAAAATCTACCATTTATAAGCTCCCTTCGAGCTAGAACATTCTGTGATTTGATCTATTTGAATTGAGCTCTCTGGAAGACACTTGAACTAGACTGACCTTAAGATCTAAAGAAAAACTGAAGAAAATATCTCTGCAGTGGTTTCAAGCATTTTGATCTTTTTTTTTTCAAGAATCTACAAATGGTAGTTTCAACAAAATATAATACAACAAAATCCCACTAAGAGGAAAATTCATGTCTACATAATGAAATTTTATCTCTTTGTTTAAAAACCAACATAGTTTTATCTAATGAAGATAGATGTTATAAGCTACTTGGGTTTTTTCTCCTTTTTTCCCATGTTTTGCTTTTAACTAAGTAATTATTTTATGCTGGTTAAAATTCAATGAAAGTATAAAAATCTGATTCTTAACATATAGCAAATGATAAAAGAATCTATTTAAATGCAAATTAGGAAAATAACAAGGAACCTTTTTCCCCTTTTCTTTTGAAGATGGGACAGCTAAAAGGTTATTATTGTTCTACTCTGTTTTTAATGAACCCGAAACTATTTCATAGAGCAAAGATATTGAATAAGAATCTTGGGCTTATTTTCCTCATTTGCCAAATTTAGCAATGGCATCTGATTTAGATTTTTAACTTTCAAAACATCTTACCACCTACTGTTAGTGTTTTATACTATCTGTAATTATAGCTTATGTTAGTTTTTAAGTTGTTCATATTCAGCTTTGATGAGTTAAGAGGACAGAAGACAACCAATGGACTTTCTTTGCCTAAATATGGGCATTCCAGTATCACCTCTGTCCCCTGGACCCTGTGACCCATCCACGAGAGCCTGTGCCCTAAAAACTACTAACAACCTCCTAGCAGGCGAACTTTGCTATGTCTAGAATTGACTGATGTGCAATCAATTCCACACTCAAATTTTATGTGTTTTAGAGTGCAAAGAGCAGAGGCTTCCAACAGGAGACCTGGATTCTAGTGCAGATGCTGCTGTATGAACTGACAGGTTAGGTATTGGTTTGAACCTCAGTTTCTTTATCTGTAAAATGGGGATGACGATTTATGTCATTTAGACTTTAGTAGAGTAGTAGTGAGATTCAAACAAGATAATGGTATCAAGAGTTAAGTGCTACATACCTAGTAAACTTTAAAATCCACAAAGTAAGCATATTTAATTGCACAAATTTCCCCATTGTTTTTACTTGGACCACAAAATAGATGAAAGTTGTGTATTTAGAGTTGCAGTAGGTTCACCTCACTGAGAAATCACCATGGGCTAATGGGAATCACATACGCAACTCAGCGATGCACCCTAGAACAACCACAGGGTGCTACACAGAACAGCCCTGTGTCCCCCCACTGCCTCCAGCCTGACATGCACTCAGGGACCATGTGGGTACCCTTGCTCACACGGGACTCAGAGACCCACACACTCTCCCAGGACTTTGCCTGAGGGCACTGTAGTCCTCCTGCCCTCCCTTTGCACCCTGGCCAGGGATCTCACTCCCTCTTGCTTTGCTTCCAAACTCTCCCTTCCCCGTCCTCTCTGACATCCCAACTCTTTCACCATTAGACACTGAATCCTTTCGGCTCTCAACAGTTTTTCATTCGGGAGAGATTCCTATTAAAATGAATTATACCTGCAACCCCTCCTGGAATTAGTTTATTCTAATAAATAGCTCAATAAGAAAGCAAGGCCCTTTGTAAGAACAACTCAGGGATGAGATCCTAAAAGGTGGTGGCACAGGAGCCCTGGTCAGAAGGACAGAGGTTCTAAAATGACAAGTGGGTGGGAACTAAAAGCTAGTTTCCCCACGTCACAACTCTGCTTTCACATGAACTCTGACCAACCCTGGGGTACACGGTCTTGTGCAAATAGGGCAACACACAGACCCCGTGTGTGTGTTCTGGCCCAGGATCCTTAAGCCCCTTCAACCTGGTTTTCAATTACCTACTCTCCTCAGATTGAGTGTTTCTGCTTTGCTGAAGTGGGGCAAAGAAAGAGGAAAAAATAAAGGACCCCAAAATGTGAACCTGGCTTCTAGGTTCCTAGAATTCTTGACTGAAGAGTATTTGATACCTTGCCTCTTCTGATACTTTTTTGCAACACTTGAAAGCCAAAGGAATTCAAGGTTCTAAGAGACCATCTTTCCACTGGTAGGGAAGATGGCTGGGATTTGTACCCAATAGACTGTAGTTGCCAACAAGTATCAACTGAGAGAGGTAAGATTCTTTGGGCTCTGCCTGTTTTCCTTCAGGATTTTGGCATGCCAACAGGCACACTTTAATATGTTGTATAAAAGAAAAGCCACCTTTATCTTTCACCATAAATCCAGCTGCTCTGGGAAAATGGCTCAGGCCCAGTTACCTGGGAGACCTCATCACTGCAACCTCAGGAATCAGCCGGGTCACCAAGGAATTTCACAGGCCAGGCTGTGTCTCTGACCTGTAGATATGCTATGGACTCCCCAGCACATTTCTTACACCCTCTATACCCAAGTTCCCAGATCTCAGATCTAACACATTATCATGCTGCTCACATCTAGAACTACCCTAGTTTCTCTATAAAACAGGTAAATGTCCCACTGTGAGCAACGGGTTAACAAAATCCCTTACCCTTCTGCATGATAAACTGATGTTCGGTGAACACCTAGTTCTGTTTTCCTGGAAACAGATGAAGACAGTATGTGTCAACACACTACTAAACAACCCCTAGTTGGTAAACTGTATCTGATTGGAAGAACTAACAATGGACTATAAATACCTGATGGGGACCCCATACCTTGGGATTCCCTGAGTGGGTTGACTCTTATTGCTGGCATGTCCATTGTGGGCAACCTGGAAGCTATGCCAATGGAGTTGTTACAAGAGATATTGGCTCCTGTGGGACATGGAGTTTTTAAGCCATGGCAGTTCCTGAGCTGCCCTCATGGATCTTGTCTGCCTGCATCTGAGCTGGACTGCGCCAGGATTGTCCTGCTGGTAAGCCACAGTTCCTATTTTATGTCTTCCTCAGTAGATCCACGCCAAAGGTGGCCCATTAGTCTGGTGAGTCAGAACACTTAGTGGGACCTAAGAAGACTCCTTGGTAGGTAATGCATACATATTCAGAGCCACACTGTATGTATGTACAATAGTAATGAGCCTCTCCTTGTCTTCCCTCTCTCCATCCTCCTTTTCTATTTTAGATTTCTCTTAATAACAGCAGTCATGATAATGGTAACAACGACAATAATGGTAACAGCAACTAATGTTCTTTGAGTATTCACTATGTGCCAGCCATTGTTCCGGCATGTTACATATGCTAACTAATTTAATCCTCTTAATAACCTCACAATTATCTTCCTAATATTAACCCCCAATATTATCATCTTCATTTTACAGATTGGGAAACAAAGGCACAGAGAAGTTAATTAACTTGCCCAATACCACACAGCTAATAAGTGGCAGAGCTGAGATTCAAACTCGAGATGCTTAGCTCCAGTGTTGATGCTCTTAACCCTGTTGCTCCACCTTCCATTGTGCTCAGAGCTTCATTCCATCTATCCTTCCTGTCATCACCAAATGTTCAGAAGTGTGCTCCGCCTCTGCTGCCTTTGTTTTCCCTCCATCCACTTTCTCCTTAACCTACAATATGTCCTGCCTTCACTACTTTCTTATGTCTGTAACTACAATGAAAATCAACCACCTTCTCCTTTTTGAGTTCTTCATGCAGCCGCTTCTCCTTCCCTTTAATCCAATGCAGCCCTTTCTGAAATTCTACTCTCTCAAGCCCTCGAATGAGGTCATTTTCAGGGGCAGGCCATCTGGCTGCAGACCTTTTCCCTTCTGCTTTCTCAGGTCTATCCAACACTAAATCCTCTCAGGAGAACCAGCATTTTTACGTACCCACACTCTCTTCTCTGACGTACAATGTCTAGTCTTAGCATGACAAAAACAATAGAAACACTTTGATTTTAAAAGCTCACCAACCCTCCTATCCTACACTAATTTATCCAAATGTACTTCCATTTCTCTCGCTGCCTCTTCATGGCTTCTTTTCCTGTCCCCTACACCCTTACTGTGACAATCTCAAGACTGGCTATCAGTCCTCTGCCCTGTATCCATGATGCTCTGTCCATTTGAAAATCCACCCAGGCTCACAACTTAACAACACAAATAGTATTTCCTATTTCATGTTCCAGGCCCTGTGCCAAGTACCTCTGTAGATTATCTCATGTAGTCCTTATATTGCTACAAAGAAGGTATTGTTAATTCCATGTTAAACATGCTGAAAACTCAATACAAAGAGGGGAAGTAAATTGCCGAAGATCACATAGCCTGTAAGTGATGGAGATAAATTTAGAATCTAGTGTCTATCTGAACCTTAATCCCATATAATTTCCTGTGTTCCGGCATGACCTCTAACCTGAACTTCCGGATAACTGACAAGAATAAATACGTGCCAGGCTCTGCCCAGTGAGCTTTACACACATTATCTCAATCCTCAAAACTGCCCTATTGGGTAGTAGATACCATCATCGCCACCTTTTTCCAGTTAAAGAAACAGATTCAAAAAGATTAAATAACTTGACCAAGGTCACATAATGAAAACTCAAATGACATCTTGAAAACTCATATCTAGGTCTGTACAACTCCAAAGTCCATGCTTTCAAATACTATCAAATTGTCTCCCGAATATCTAACTAAATTTCAGCCACATGGTGCCTATGGACTCAATATGAATATTCCACAGCATCTTCTCCAACTACTATGTCTTTTCCATGAAAATATTACCTTCTACTGAGTTCCCACATCTTCACTACATTTGTTCTTTCTTTCCTCAAATAACTCTGAAATCTACCTTTTCCTTTCCACTGCTGCTCCACTCACCTCTAAGGCCCCTGCTTAGATGACTGCAGTCAGTTTCCTACTGGACTCCCTAAGTCCAGTGTCTCCCTTATAACAAGCCGTCTGCCCCCAATAGGTCCACTGCTCCAGTACACTGCTTTCACCATGTCGTTCCCTTAGTAAATAAATAAATATTGCTGTTATTTATCATCTACAATGCAAAATTCAATCTCCTTGTTCTGGCATTCAAGGTGTCCCCTCCCTGCCCCCAAAAGGCCCAAATCTGCCTTTCCCTATTTTTTCATACCACTATCCAACACCAAGCATCCTTTCCAGCTATATTCTATTCACTGCCATACACACACACACCATACCATACTCATTGCCAACCCCATTTTAACGCTCACGTCTCTCCCCTCATGAAGTGCTCCACAGCCAAATGTCCAAATTATTCCCATCCTTTGAAATACAACTGAATTCTTACCTCCACTTGATTCCTTCTTTGACCAATTGAGCCCATACTCATTTCTCTGTCCTCCAAACTCACTACTCCAGTGTTTACCAGAGTAGTTCACAAAACTTCATTCAGCACTACCTGAAGTAGTTTCTTAAAAAAAAGTGACATAGCTTCCTAGACCCTACCTTTAAGACTCTGACTCAGTAGGTGCACTCCAGGTAATTCTGATGCAGTTGTATTTTTATTTAAACAGTGCTTGAGGAAATTTATGGTCTATCCAACATTGGGTAGTTGGTATCAGACTTAACCCATCTATTAACTAGTTGAAAGCAATGGTAAATGACCAGCATAGAGCAGTGATCCTTGAAGGAAGATAAGCACACATTAAGCCCCATCTTCACCCCGCTTTCTCTTTGAGGGCATTTTCCAAACAGCAGAGCAGGAAAAGAGCAGGTGAGAAGAAATCAGCAGTCTTGATGGGTGTGAGAAAAAAGATATTAGAGTTCAGAGCTGGAAAATGGTTAACATTTCAGTGAGAGGACAGGAAGGAGATAAGGAAGATTTGAAAACTCTTCATTAAAATTTCCTTCAAGTCCTTGGCCACATCCTAAGTTGTGCATATGCAAGGCAAGTCTCCAGAATATATGGCGGAGAACCGCTGTGGGAGATGGAGGATAGTGAGAAGTAAACAAAAATGACAGAGGTTTCCCAGAGATGGGGAAATATCGGGAGTTCTTAACGTGAAAACACTTTTGTGAACATTCTGGACTTCGAGTTGGGACCCCAGAAAGACCAGGCTGTAGGAGAAAAAACCACATCCAAAGAATAAGGACTGTGCCCTATGATTAATGAAGCGATGGAAGTAGGTCTGCCCCAGCAAAGACGACATCAAGGCTCAACCTGATCGAGATCTGCCTGTAATATAACTGCATCCCAGAACAATACTGAACAGTATTTAGAGAGAGACAGCCCAATCAAGAGTCTATAAAAATATCATTTATAATATCCAGTATACAAGATAAACTGCTAGATATATGAAGAAGCAGGGAAAAGTGATTCCTAATTAAAAAAATAAAACAGACGGCAGTGTAGGCAGACATGGCTCGCCTCTTTGCACAATCACATCAAAATTACAACTGAAATATAGAACAACCATCACTCAGAATGGTCATAAATCAAGTTGAATGGAAGTCTGACAAGTACAGAATTAAAGAAACCACATCCATCCAGAGTGGTAGGAGGGGCACAGATGAGGAAGGGGCTGGTCCCACACCCACGTGTGGTGGATAAAAATCCGGGAGGGATATCTCAGGAGCAAGGAGTCCCAGACCCACACTAGTCCCCCCGAGCCCAGGGTTCCAATGCCAGGAAGTTAAGTACCCAGAATTTCTGGCTGCAAAAAACACTGGGGATTGAGATGGTAGAAAAAAACTTCTGGAGCTCCAAGCAGTTCCTGTTAAAGAGCCCACACACACACTCACCTACTCAGACTCACTCCCTCTGAGCTCCAGCACCCAGGCAGCCGCTTGAAAGGCACCAGTGGGATACAGCGAGAAACTGAAGGGTCTGGTATCAAGTTGAGCAGAGGCCACTGTCCCTTTTCTAAGCCCTCCCCACCACAGAGCCACAGAGCTGGCAAGCTGGTACCATATCTGAAACTCCATTGACCTGGTTAACACTGTTAACCAGCCTTGGAGATCCCCAGCGACTCTGTCCCATCCAACTTATGGGCCCATCCAGCAGCTTTACCATATGAAAAGCTAGTCTTGACTCATACTGCACAACTTCCTAAATCTTCCCGAACAAGCAACAGCTGGCCTCGGTGAGCTCCAGACCCAGCATAAGCAGCAGCTAGCCTAGCTTCACAGCTAGGTCCCATGTGGGAATCTCCAAGCCCAGTGCAATTAGCAGCCATCTCAGATTGCTTTATAGTTCAGGCAGGGTGGCCCTGGACAAAACACAGGTTGGGGCTGACCCTGGTCTGCACCACCTGGGAAACCCCAAGGCCAGCAAACCCAGTGGACAGCTACAGACCACATCGGAGCACCACCACTACCCTGCCTCTGCACAGCTGATTCTTCAAAGAGGGCAGAGGTTTATAGTAAGTGTTCATAGCCAATCCTTGCAACTGGCCTGCCTGGGCAAATCCCTCCCATTGATCTGCCAACCAAGACTCAACTAAAAGAGGAGGGTGTAATCAGCCCACACAAAGGGCGCACCTCCAATACCCAGATTAGTTGATAGGGGAGGCTGAGCTACTGGACCCCACAGGACACCTGCTACATTAGGCCACACTACCTAGACATGGAATCAAAGCAGCTCTACCTAACACATAGAATCAAACACAGGAAGGCTGCCAAAAGGAGCAGACAAAGAAACAGGGCCCAAATGAAAGAACAGATCAAAACTCCAGAAAAAGAGCTAAACAAAATAGAGATAAACAATCTATTAGATGCAGAGTTCAAAACACTGGTCATAACAATGCTCAAGGAACTTAGTGAGGACCCCAGCAGCATAAAAAAGATCCAGTCAGAAATGAAGGATACACTAATCAAAATAAAGAACAATTTACAAGGAAACAACAGCAGAGTAGATGAAGCTGAGAATCAAGTCAATGATTTGGAACATAAGGAAGCAAAAAACAACCAATTGGAACAACAAGAAGAAAAAAGAATCCCAAAATATGAAGGTAGTATAAGAAACCTCTGAGACAACTTCAAGAGGTCCACCATTTTCATCATAGGGATGCCAGAGGAGAAAATAAAGAGCAAGAGATGGGAAATCTGTTTAAAAAATAATGATAGAAAACTTCCCTAATTTGGTGAAGAAAATAGACAAGCAAGTCCAGGAAGCAAGGAGAGTTCCAGACAAGATGGATGCAAAGAGGTCCACTGCAAAACACATCATAATTAAAGTGCCAAAGGTTAAAGATAAAGAGAGAATCTTAAAAACAGCAAGAGAAAGCAGTTAGTTACCTACAGGGGAGTTCCCATAAGACTGTCAGCTGATTTCTCAAAAGAAACTTTGCAGGTTAGAAAGAATGGCAAGAAATATTCAAAGTCATGAAAAGCAGGAACCTACAGCCAAGATTGTTCTACTCGGCAAAAATATCATTTAGAATCAAAGGGCAGATAAAGCATTTCCAAGACAAGAAAAAAGTGAAGGAGTACATTGTCACCAAACCATTATTATATGAAATGTTAAAGGGGTTTATTTAAGAAAAAGGTAAAAACTATGAACAATAAAATGGCAAAACTACATATCAACAATTGAATCTAAAAAACAAATTAAGCAACCAAGAAGAACAGAGACAGAACCACAGATATGGAGGGTGTTTTGATTGTTGCCAGACAGAGGGGAGTGTGGGGAAATGGGTAAAGAGGTGAGGGGATTAAGAAGGACAAATAGGTAGTTACAGAATAGCCATGGGGACGTAAAGTACAGTATAGGAAATGGAGTAGCCAAAGAACTGATATGCATGACCCCTGGACATGAACAATGGTAGGGAACAATGGTAGGGTATTGGGTGGAGTGTGGAAAAAGGGGGAAAATCAGGACAACCATAATAGCATAATCAATAAAATATAATTTAAAAAGTAAAATAGTCAATAAAACAGACCCAGAGAGGATTAAGCTATGAATTTGCAGATAAGACTTTCAAAATAACTGTGATTCACATCTTTAAAAAATAGGAGGGGAAGGGACAAAATGGGTTAAAATATGGAACATGGCCACAAAGCTTAATTTTCTGTTTCTTGCAGCCAAAAGTATTCTCATATAGTGTCATGTTCATGATGCTTAGCATGATATTTTATTCACTTATTGAGTACCCACAGTTCTTCAGACATTAAATTAGAAATGGATGTTAAATGATCAAGGTCAAAGTCTAGAGAGGGATACAAATGTGTTCTATATTCTGTCAATTTTAAGTGTGAAAGGCAGTATGAAGAGTGTATACTATGCGCTGATTGTAGAGGAACTCTTGGTACAGTTTGGTAGAGGTAGAGGTAGGGAAAAGCACGGATGGCTTCCAGAAGGTAGCAACAGATGAACAACACTTGAAAGAGAACGGGATCTGGGTGAAGAAGGTATAAATGAGAAGGGAATCTTAATGAGAGAAAATAGCTTGAGCAAAGGCCTGGAGGCTTCCAACATGGCACAGAGAAGTACAAAGAGCTGGAGAGCATCAAGTGAATAGCAAGAAGGGATGGTAAGAGACAGGGAGGGGCTATGTAACAAAGGGGCAAAGGTCGAAAGGCAGAGGACCTGGGCTTTTACTCAGCCACAGTGGGGTGGCACTGAAGGACAGAGATACGGTGAATTTGCTTTTAACCCTGAACTGGATTGTCTACACTGCGGACCACAGACAGACATTAATCTCATTGCAAAGGGGAGTCCAAGCCAGCCCTGATCTCACAAACAAAAGCAACTAACGCATTATAGATTTCTCACCAACTGAGGGTTCTCTGCCTCCCTCTACTCCCCCTCCCCCACCCCTCCACTCCTTTTTCTCACAAAACCTTCCATGTCTGGGTCAAAGACGATAAATATAAAGGAGGAAGGAGAGATAACATATGAAAGGTGCCCACCAGAGTGTACGACACATAGTAGATACTGAATGCACGTCAATCCCTTTCCACTTCCTCTGGGTTCAGACAGGACAAGCTGGCAGTCACAAAAAGTAGTTGCTTTCTGATTAGAGAAGCCCAGGCTGTAAAGCTCCATGCTAAAAACCCCACACTGTCCTTGAAACTGAGCCGCAGCACAGCGCGGCCTGGGGAAGCACGGGGCTACGTTAGGCCTTCGAAGGCCTCTCCCCTTGCTCTTGCCGTCCTCATCCTAAGTGATGTAATGAAGTCTCACCAAGTCCATTATTAACGTAAATATTTTCAGACCTTAAATAAGGGTTGGTTGTTTTTTTTTTTTTTTTTGCATTTCCAGCCTGTTTGCTGGATGACTGAATCCCCTGCGGCACTGGCAACACACACAGCATCCCCTGCTGCGGGGACAAAATGGTCATCCAGGAGCCAGCAAGTCAAGCAGACAAGAAACAGGACCAACCAAGCCAGGAGTCAGCCCAGGCAGCCCCAGGATATTGAGTCCAAGGGGCCAAATTCCTTCCATCTGAACCACAAATGCTGATAAAATATTTTCAGGAACAGAATGAGGGAATGTGCTTCACTCATTCCCAAAATGTAGAATTGAAGAGGTCAGATCCTATTTAATCCAAGCTAAGCAAATAGTGCCTAACTTTATCCCATAGCTAAATTTAGGCGTGAACTGAGATCTGGCCATTGGCAAGTTCATTTAGATGAGCTAATGCTTGTTCCTGGCATACAGGATGCACTCAGTAATTGGTAACTATTATTACTGTTACAGCAAACATGGAGTGTCTGCTGGATGTCGTTCTCATCCTCCCACACATGCTAAAATCGGCTGTGCCAATCACTTGCACATCTGCGGAAAAATTTCACAAGGGCTAAGCAGGAGGTGGCCCTCCTTCATCAGTGGCTCTCTGAGAGGAGGAGGCAGGTGCTGTGCTGGAAGAGGTCTGTGCTAGATGGGCTTGAACTTGCTTGGGCACAGGAAGACAGCTGGCACTCCTCTTCCCCCCTCCTCCCCTCCTCCAGCAGCAGCTCCAGCACTGGGGCTGAGGCAGGTGAGGGGCCACAGCGGGGCCAGGCTTAGGCACAGCCAGGAGGACGTGGTTGGTCATGCTTGCAGCTCCCAGGCCCCAGCTGGCAGAGTATACCCTGCAGGAGCTCAAGAAGGACTTTTGGAATAAAGAGCTCGATCACTCCTCAAAACCCTCCATTTCTTTAATAATCTTACTCAGTGGACTAGGGTAATTTCCTATGTTTAGATAATGCCATTGTCCCTAAGTGTAGGACAGCTATGCAATAGCCAGATAACTTCTCTCATTTTTCTGCCTTAAAATAAATTAAAAGTTGGATTTAATTTAGTTATGTAGCCTTCATCCAAAATGTTTTCAGGATTTTCTTCTATTATCACTCTACTGTCACCACCCTAATATGAAGGCCTATGTTACCTGAGCTCTCCTTTCTCCCTTACATCCAGCTGGTCAATCACCTGGTTCATTTTCTTTCCTTTAGTGTCCCCAGGGTTTGCTCCTCCCCCTTCCACTCCCGCTGTCATCTCATCTGCTCACAGCTGGGTTAGTGTAAAGGACCAGGACTGGATTAGCTGCCCCCAAATCGCACCACTGTAAGATGAAACTTGCTAAAACCCCAGTTAAGGGAGAGCATCAGAGCAGCATCTCTTGAAACCACCACTCAGCAGTAGGTGGTGCTCTCATGCCAGCTCAGAGTGCTCACAAAAGTTTTGTTCCATCAGGCAGCCTAGTGAGTACAAATTGTGCCACGGCCCATTTTTCAATTTGGCGCTGACTATATGCCTCTGGGAACCCAGACTTGTCTAAGACACTGGCCCTGATCTCCAAGAATCTGCAATGTAATTGGGGGAATGAGGCCTTTGAGCATAAATGTATCATCATTTGGCATAAAGCTGTAATACAAGATGGGTTGGAACAGGGCCAATGTGAGTGGGATGAGTAAGGGCTACAGGAAAATGCCCAGAGGAGAGAAAGACGACCTCCAACAGGGAAGAAAAAGTAGAGTAGCATCTGAGCTGGACGGTCAGCTAGGGCAGGGTTTCAGTAGGCAGTGGGAGGGAGGGTGGTGTAAACAAAGGCATGATAAGGTGGACAGTGCAGAGCACAGAAGAGGACAGTCCTGATGATGGGGGCTGGATGCCCAAGTCCAGTATCACTCTCCATCCTGTGTCTTTCTGGGTACACTTCCTCTTGACATCTCATGACAAGGGTCAGCTCCCCTGGGAAATCTCCTAGGGCAGGACAAGTGCCACTCTGAGGTAGGACCAGTCAGTCCACCTGATCTGCATGGAGAAAACCAAATATCCCTTGCTTCTCTATACCAAGAAAGGGTATGCCTTTTCTCACCACATCAGAAACTTGTCCCCAAAGCAGGGCATTTCTTATCCTAGAAAAGGATTTCTAAGAAGGGGTTGGGGGTCAACTAAAGGTCAAGAAAGTTGACCTTGTGAGGTCTCTTGGTGGACATGGAATGATGGGTATGGGAGAAAAGAACCCTTCTGGGATTCAAGTGGAGACAGATTTCCTCCAAAGAAACTGATGTCCTTTCGCACATTTACCATGGGTTTTCCGAGTCTCCCCAGCATAGGACCATGAAACTTCCCATGGGACACAGGGATGGGGCTGGAAGAGGTAAACTCTGGAGTGAGGCTTTCCCTGAGGAACAGTGGCTATGACTGACCTGGGCACATGTAACTCAGGACACCAGAATCCTGCCAACTCAACACTTACACACTGGAAAAGTTTTTCGGTGTGTACATGTGACAAGACATCCTCTCATATTCACACATGAGACAGTGCATCTCTCTGTTTCAATGACAGAACCCAATTCTCTGGGTGGAAATATCTTGGCGTTTCAGACTGACTAACTTAAGCTACCAG
This sequence comes from Carollia perspicillata, assembly GCA_004027735.1. Lineage (NCBI taxonomy): Eukaryota > Metazoa > Chordata > Mammalia > Chiroptera > Phyllostomidae > Carollia > Carollia perspicillata. The sequence continues at coordinate 688 of PVKM010026685.1, read as the reverse complement.
AAACAAGTGCACCTATGCACAAAATAATTTTTCACACTTGTGAAAGTGGAATCAAGAAATGTAGACCCTTCTCCATCCATCCCTTCTAGTATTTGAAAAACGCGTCACAGATAGGCCACATTGAAAAGTTGAGCCCTCATCAAATGGAAACAGACCAGCAGAGCTGATGGGGGTTCATCCGGAGCAGAAAAGACTGGGAAGATCAATGACTGTCTCCAAGTCACCGGAGGGCTCTCCCGGGTGAGAAGGAAGAGACTGGTTCTGGCAGACCTCAGAGGGCAGAGCTGCGACCACATGGTGAAAGCTCCAGGAAGGCAGATCCGGGCTTGCTAGGAGGAGGGCTTTCTAACAAACGGTGCTGTGTAACAGGCTGCCTCGCAGAGCTGCGGCCTCCTCAACCCCAGAAATGCTCATCAGAGTCTAGAAGAATGCATGTCAGTGAGGGAGGCTGGAAGGGAGTTAGTTTTGGCCTGGATTAAGGATGAGATCCTATGACTGACTCAAAGATCCTAATATTCTAAGATGCTCCTGGCAGGACCCGAAACATTAATCAGAATCCAGTTCTTATCATTGCCCCTGAGAGCGGTGTGACTAGATTTCTAACCCTCTGTTGTGACTCCTGGGCCCTAATTGACATGACTTGGACTGCATCCCCCTGCATTCCTCCCCATAGAAGGGGGGCTGTGGT
>PVKM010026684.1:0-19200 GCA_004027735.1 Carollia perspicillata | reverse complement strand
TATAATACCATGTCATCTGCAAATAGCTTTACCTCTTTCTTTGCAATTTAGATTCCTTTTATTTCTTTCCTTGCTTGATTGCTTTAGCTAGGACTTCTAATATTGTTTTGAAAAATAGTGGTGAGAGTGGGCATCTTTGTGTTGTTCCTGATTGTAAACTAGGAAAAGCTTTCTAGTTTTTACCTTTCAGTGTGAGACTAGCTGTAGGTTCGTCATATATGGCCTTTATTATGTTGAGATGCTTTCTTTTTAAGTCCATTTTTTTTAGATGTTTGATCTTAAATGGATATCGTATTGTGTGAACTGCTTTTTCTGCATCTGTTGAGATGATCATATGATTTTTATCCTTAATTTTGTTAATATGGTGTCGTATTGATTGATTTCTGGATGCTGAACCATCCTTTCATTCCTGGAATAAATCCTACTTGATCATGGTCTGTGATCCTTTTAATGTTTTGTATTCAATTTGATAATATTTTGTTAAGAATTTTCGCATTTATGTTCATTAGAGATACTGGCCTCTGGTTTTCTTTTGTGTGCGCATTATTCTTGTCTGGTTTTGGTACCAGGGTAATGTTGGCTTTTTGAATCTAATTAGAAAGTACTCATTCCTCTTCAATTTTTGAGGAGAATTTGAAAAGGATAGGTATTAAATCTCCGAATATTTGGTAGAGTTCACCAGTGAATTCTGGTCCTGGACTTATGTTTTTGAGGAGATTTTTTATTACTGTTTCAATCTCCTTACTAGCGATTGGTCATACAGATTTTATGTTTCTTTATGATTCAGTCTTAGAAGGGTATGATTCTAAGAATTTATCCATTTTCTCTAGAGAACTATAGCCCTAGGGCTGAGGTTTATATTTTTCATTAAGATAATTCACACACCATAATATTCACCCTGTTAAAGGGAACCTTTCAGTGTTGGTTAGTATATTTACAAAGCCTTATACTCTAAGGAAACATTTTTACTTAAGTATGCTAATTACATGTATTTTCTTAGCTATAAGTTTTTTGTCCATGTAGTTACTATTTCCAATTATATTCCTCTTGCCTTCTCTTAAATTCTTTTTGATTCAGATCTAATGTCATCTTTAGGGAAGGCTTTCTTGATTCCTCATACATTTTGTTTCCCTGTGCTCCCGCAGCTCTTTTTTTATCCCTTTATTATATCACTTATCACATTTATAGTATAATTATCTCTTTAGTTATTTCTCTTCCCTTTCAGACCATTTATCTTTCCAGAACAAAGACTGTTCTTGCTTTTCCCATATCTGCAGGAGCTAGAACAATGGGAGATATGGTAGGTGTTTCAGTACATGTTTATTGAATGAGTATCACTTCAGGTAGTTTTGGCTGCCCATAAGCCTTAAGCATATACTAAGAGCTTGATATAGTAAATTTAATGGTGAATATTAAAATAACGTGCTTTTTGTTGCTGGAAATGATACATTTTAATGTTGGAATGGACCGATCCACCCCCAGCTAATACACACACACTCAGACACACATTCACATGAGCACACAAAGCAATTGAAATCCATGGAAGTTGAATGACTTCCATGTGGTATAATTGGAATTAAAGAACCCATGTTACCTCATTTTTGTCCTGTACTAGTCTTTTTTTTTCCTCCAGTTTATAGCCTAATCTGATGATTTACAATGAAGATTCATTTGTTTCCAGAAGTTTAGGGAGAAGACCTTGATCATGTTAATTAATAATAATATCTTTCTATTTTAACAGTAAGAAACCAGTTGCAAACCAGAATTTTGGAAAAGAAGTGTTAAGCAGTGACAGTATTTTTCTGTGTTACAGACCTCCGTGAGTGAAAGCCTTCAGAGGGAAGCTGCTAAAAAGCAAGCAATGAAACAGGTAAGGTAGAAAAGTGAGTTAAGTGTACTCGGTGAAGGAAGTATTTCAGTTCACATTTTTATGTATCAGTTTTCATATCTAACTCCTGAGACAAAACAAAAAAGGTGTACATAGAGAAATAAATTTATCTTGACCCTGTTTTTTTAAAATATGTTAAGATATTTTGATTTACATAGATTTTTTAAAATAAATTTTAAAGGAAAAAATAGAATAAAGAATTAGCTGTTTATTGCTGTGTTGTAGATTAAATCCACTTCTGCTTTCTGATGACTTAGCCGTCTGACAATGGATTATACAGTTTAATAATTCCTGTTAGCTTACTTGCCAAAAAAATTTTCTTTGCAACCAGAGTGATTTCACAATTTTATAACTATTTGAAAATCACCTACCAAGAAAGGGGAATATCAGATAATTTTTAGTAGACTTGCTAGCACCATTATTTTTATATAATGCTGTATATATTTTGAAGCATTTTTTAAATACATACAATATTTTATAAATTCTCACAAATCTCTTTGTAGTCTTGATTATGAAATTTCATAAGGATAAATTATCCCTCATAATCACACAGCTATTTACAGAGGTAAGCCCGAATGCTTACTGATTTTTCTCCTACTACACCGGTGTCTTAGATTTAGCTGCTGCAGAACATAATGTAATTAATGCCAAAGTACCTTTATTTTCTATTTTAATTCTTTCACTGTTCACATTTTCTTTAATTTTTAGTACCTATTTTTCTCTTGTGTGAGAAGAATCTGGTATGAGGATAAACTTGTTAAGCACCTCCTATATGTCAGACATTATAGCATAAACTACTTTCTAAGAATTATCTTTAATTCTTACAACAATTCTGTAAGATAGATGCTTTTATAATCCCCATTTTGTAGTTGAGGAAACGCGGCAAAAAGGATTTATGTGACTTTCATGAGGTCTCATGTTTAGTAAATGGTCGAGGTGTGTTCCAACACAGGCAGTGAAATTGCAGAGCCTAAACTTTGAGCCACTGTGTTTTACTGCCTTCTTGGGGAATGGGCACAGAATTGTGTATTTAGTTATTATTTTAAGATTATATCTTAGTTTCATAATGGGGTATCAAAACATCATTTAAAAAACATGATCCTTTAACATAAATTTTTGGTTTGAATCCAAATTTTAGAGCTCAACAGAATTTGAGAGAGACCATCAAGTTTGACTTCTTTACTATATAGATGGGGGAATTAGTTCCAGAGTGTCTGGTAACTTCTCGAAGGTTGTATAGGTCTCTTGTTTTTCAGTGTTCTTTTGATATTTTTGTGCTGCTTTTTCTTACTTAAAACATAAATCCCAAATCAAAATTTATTCTTCTCTGGCTTGTTCTTTTTTTTTTATTTCTTGGGGCTTTTCCTTTGTTTGCTTTGAAATTGGAAATGTTGCTACAGTTCTTATACCTCTTACCTGCCTGCTGCTGCCTTGACCTTTGCTACGTACTTTCCACCTTATTCCCCACTTGTGTATTCCCGCTCTTGTCTTCTGCTTTAATCCCAGACTATTTACCATGAAGAATACTAGTTTGATTGAATTTACTAAATCTAAGAGAATACTCTTAGAAGTGATGTACTTATTTATCTAATAGACCACTTTTTCTTCCTTTATATTCTTTTGTCTGACCCTTTGGTGTACAACTGATAATGACAACATGACCTTATCCCTATTTCATTGGGAAAACTTATAATTTGTCATCATTATATATAAAATTTGTTATAAGTCTTTGGTAGATAACTTCTTATCAAGTTAAGGAATTGCTTTCTGATTTTGATTTGAAATTCTGTTACTCTTTATTTGTTTAATCATGAATGTACTGTATTAAAAGGATAATATTTCATGACAATGTTGTATTTCTACCAATAAAGTAAGGTCAGTTTAACTTTAGAAAATCAATTATTATAACTTTACATAAATAGTATAAACCCAGAATAGACATAAGCTATTATCCTGTTTATATATTGTTCCATTGGTTTACTAAAATTTCATTAAAGGTTTTTGTGTGTTGAGGAGTTGTGCATTATGAGATTGGCTTGTAATTTTCCCTATTTTATCCTATAATTATGCAGACTATGGATCTTAATGAACTAATGATAAACATTTTTATGAGTTTGTTTCTACTTCATTAATTTCTGCCTTCACAAATTAGTGTTTTCCTCTTTCTTTGGGTTAGTTTTGTTATTTTATCTAACTTTTTGAGATGAGTGCATACCTCTCTGTTTTTCAGCCCTTTTTTTTCTAATACATATATTTAAAGCTATACATTTTAAAAAAAATATTTACCATCTGGTCTTTTTTTTAAAGATTTTATTTATTTATCTTTAAAGGGGAAGGGAAGGAGAGAAGGAGAGAAACATCAATGGATGGTTGCCTCTCATGTGCCCTGTAGTGGGACCTGGCCTGCAACCCAGTCATGTGCCCTGACTGGGAATCAAACCACGACCCTATGGTTCACAGGCTTGCGCTCAATCCACTGAGCTACACCAGCCAGGGCTAAAGCTGTACATTTTACTTTAAACTCTAGTATACCTGCATCTCACAAATTTTGATAAGTAGTATTTTTGTTATTCAGTTAAAAATATTTTCTGGTTTGCATTATGATTGCTTTTTTGACCCATGGGTTATTTAGAACTTAATTTCTACACATAACAGGGGTTTAGGGTTACCTTTGTTTTAATGATTTCTAACATGATTTCTTTGTGCTCCAAGATCATGTATTGTATTATTTCATATCTTTAAAATGTGTTGAGATTAACTTTATGGTCCATAAAGTTTTTATAAATATTCTTTCTGTGCTTGAAAAATGTTCTGTATGTTTTCATTGGGCCAGTTGTGTTAATTCATATATATTTATACTGATTTTTTTGTCTGTTCTATTAATTACTGAGAGGCATATGTTAAAATCCTCTACTATGGTTGTGGACTTGTCTATTTTTCCCTATATTTTTGTTCAGTTTTTTTGCTTTATATATTTTAAGACTGAAGTTAATAACAAATCTGTACAAGTGCTGTCTGGCCACTTGCCCAACAATACAAAAGCATGTTATCAATTTAAAACACTTTAGTGTCCTTTTTCCTTTGTTTTTTTTTTTTTAATTTTTATTTTTGGTAATTATTTCTTAAACTCCATGTTTTCCTTTGAGTTCTCCAGGTTGGTTTTGGGGAGGGAGTAGCAGTGCTAATTCACCATGTAGGTGGGAGGAATCATTGTTCTGAGATTAAAGTAAATGTTGAAAAATAGAAAAATTAAAAATGTTTTAAGTCTTAAACAATATTCCAGAAAAAATATTTTAAGTTAGTGTGTACATTATTCTAGAGTCTAATCACTGCTGTGTAAAAACTTGAGAATGTCAGGCCTGTTCTTTGAATAATGATAATATCAACTCATTACTTAAAAGCCCTCTTATATTCCACATTGCAGTAGGCAATGTAGCAGTTAAAAAATGAAAATGTGTAATGTGTACCTCAGGAACTTTTAAATTGGGACAAGAGACTGAGATTTGTGAAACAGAAAACAGTAATATCAAGGATATTATACTGAAGCTAAATAATTGCAGTACAGAATGTGCCATCAGAGTTCAAACGAAAGAGATCCTTGTGGGTGAAAGTCCTCAGAGATGGCCTCATTTAAGAGATAGGGTTATGAACAAAATAAACTGATGAACAAAATAAAATCAGAGGCATGGGTACATGGAATAGACTGACAGATCTCAGAGGAGAGGGGGGTAAGGAAGACTGGAAGAGATTAGCCAAAAAACATATGCATAGCACATGAACACAGACAACATTGTGATGAAGGCCAGAGTGGGAGCTAGGTGGAGGGGGCAAAAGGGAGAAGTGGAGGACAATTGTAATGGTGTCAATATTTAAAAAAAAAAAAAAAGAGGATGCCCTAGTTGGTGTGGTTCAATGGATTGAGTGCCAGTCCGTGAATCAAAAGGTCACCCGTTTGATTCCCAGTCAGGGCACATGCCTGGGTTGCAGGCCAGGTCCCCATTTGGGGGCATGTGAGAAGCAACCAACTGATACTTCTCTCCATCTCTTTCTGCCTCCCTTCCCCTCTCTCTAAAAATAAAAAAAATCTTAAAAAAGAAAAGAGGCAAGGGTTGAGTTTGTTTCTGCTTTGTTTATTATTTTTTAAATTAGATTCCACAAAGTGAAAATACAGTATTTCTTTGTTGGTCTGACTGACTTCACTTAAAAATAACACCCTTCAGGTTCACCCATGTTGTGGGAAATGGCAAGATTTTGTTCTTCTTTTACTGCTGAGAAATTATTCCATATCCTTTTTGCCCATTCATCTATTGATGGACACTTAAGTTGCTTCCATATTTTGACTATCATAAATAATGCTTCAGTGAACTAGGGGTGCGTATATAGTTTCATGTTAGTGTTTTGGATTTCTTTGGATAAATACCCACAAATTGATGGTTGCCAGATGAGAAGAGTCATGGGGGGTGTTGGTGGAAAAGGTGAAAGGGATTAAGAAGTACAAATTGCCAATTACAAAAATAGACACAAGTATGTAAAGTACAGCATAGAGAATATAGTCAATAACACTGAAATAACTATGTATGATGTCAGATGGGTTCTAGACTTATTGGGATGATCACTTCATAAAGGATGTAAATGTCTAATAACTATATTGTATACCTGAAACTAATATGTCATTATATATCAATTGGAATTGAAAAATAGTTTTTTTAAAAGCAGGAGTTGAAGTTCTAGATAAGATTTTGTTGGCCTGAAAGCAAGAGGAAGACATTTCATAGAGGAACATGATGAACAAAGGCAGAGGACTTTATATTGCAAAAATATTAATTATAAAATATCCCCATTTTTCTGTTTTGATGGAAGCTTTTTAAAAAATATTTCTTACCCTTTGAAAACTAACGTTTTATTTGGTAAATCCACTTACCTAAAAAATGATATAAAAGCTTAATATGTAATATACTATAGGCATCTAAAACTAAGATGTTTCTAAGTTAAACCTTAGACCTTTTGACTTGTGGGTGTGGATATTATTTATGGTCAGATGGCTAAATACTAATAGCTAATGTTTATCGAACACTTACTCTCTGTGATGCTCCATTCTTAATGGTTTAAGCTTATTGTTATTTAATTATCACAACACCTTTGAGAGTAGATACAATTCTCATTTTTTTTAGATGAGGAAAACTGAGGCGCAAAGTGATTAAACAAACTTACCTAAAGTGGCTAGGAAGTATAGAGCCAGGATTCAAACATAGGCAGCCAGGCTCAGAATTCATGTTCTTATTTTTTGTGTTGAAATGTGATTAGTATAATTTTTATGATATATTTCTGATTTATGATCCTGTCTCAAGAAAATTACTTCAACTTTTTTGTGCTGTTAACTAGTTTATATCTTGAAACATGTTTAATTTTCTTTTTTAAGACCAAACTGGAAATCCAGAAGGCCCTTGCAGAAGATTCCACTGTATATGAATATGACAGTATTTATGATGAAATGCAGAAAAAAAAGGAAGAAAGTAATCCCAAATTGCTTTTGGGAAAAGACCGAAAGGTTTGTAGCAGAAAATACAAACTTTCTTTGACCTTGACCTGCATTATATATCTTAATTTTATTTCAGCATGAAGATGATTTGGGAAAAAGCTTTCTGGTATTTGAAGAGTGAAGTGCCCTTAGCTCCAGATATAATAGAACCCAGGAATTCCATCATTTAGTATTCGAACAGGAACAAGTGAATTATCTAACAATTTTATAAGTTTTGGGTTTTGCTTTAAAGCCTTTGTAAATAATTTTGTGAAAACTTTTTCTTGGGAAGCTTTTGTTCTGCTGTTGTTTGTGTTTATTTGTATTTTGCCATCGTCTCATTTTTTATTGCTTCCTGCCTGGTAACAGTCATCTACACACATCATGATGGGATTTTTAGTTTGAAAACAATTAAGGGTAAGGGGAATTAAAATAAGTTCAGATTTTCCATCACTCTTATTCTTTCACAAGCACACACTAATTTTTAAGGATCTTTGCATTTTACAGTATCTACAAATAAAATGATGGTGTAAAATTATATTAAAGCTATTGTTTTAAATAATCTTATTTCAATTAATGTGAAAAATGGGTAGGAACCTTTTTGATTCACTTCTCTGTTACAGAAGTGTTAAGATAATACCATTATAAATAGTGAGAAAAACAGTGGGAAAATTACTTAGATTGATACTTTAAAAAATAGTGATAAAACATTTTGAATATCTTACATTTCTATTGGAAAGAATTTTAAGTTCAGTTTGGCTAATAAATTTATATCGGTGTTTGAGTTGACAAACATACCTATTTGTACTAGACATTGCTATTTTAATCAATTCATGGTAAAAAAATAGAGTATGAACAATCACTATCTTTTACTCTGTCTTAAATAAACATATTTTCCCCCTAGCCCAAGTATATTCACAACTTACTAAAAGCAGTTGAGATCAGAAAAAAGGAACAAGAAAAAAGAATGGAAAAGAAAATACAGAGAGAACGAGAAATGGAAAAGGGAGAGTTTGATGATAAAGAAGCATTTGTGACATCTGCTTATAAGAAGAAACTGCAGGAGAGAGCTGAAGAGGAAGAAAGAGAAAAGAGGGCTGCTGCACTGGAAGGTGAAATGGAAGAGGGAGAGGGTACAGGAAACAAGCAGCAAAATTCTGCCCTGTGGTTAGCCATTTGCTCTGTCACTGAACTTTTAGATTATAATGTTGTGATCGTAATTTATGTATAGGAATTAAAGGTACAAGATAGGGTATTATGTTTTATTATAAAACAGGATATTTTTACTAAAAATAGTTGCATTCTTAGTAACTAGTACTTCTATTGGACTTTTCAGTTTGACCTTGTTTGGTTGCTTAAAACTGTGGTCATTACAAGTCATTGCCATGGAAAATGATTCCAGTGTAAAAACTTTGATCATAAGGCATAATATGTCAGAGCAGTATAATCTGAGATTTAAATCCTACTTATATTTTCTGGGGTGGGAAAACTAGAGTAACATCACCCAAGGAGCATCAACTGGGCATTTAGAAGAAGAATAACAATAATTCAAGAAAAAACAAAAAGGTGCAGAGGCCAAACAAAATTGTAGTGCTTTACTTCAGTGCTTTCTACTCATGGTTGTTTCTTAAGAATTAAGTAAAATATGTACTTAAAAACAGCTTAAGTGGCAAGGGCTCATCAACTTTAAGTGGAAGAAAATCAAATCTGTAAGACTTGGTCTGTGCCTATACTATGTGTTCATCTAGAGTACTAGTCAGCAGGCTTTCTGGAAAGGAGCAGAGAATGAACATTTTAGGCTTTGTGTACCATGTGGTCTCTCAACTCTGCCTTTGTAACACAAAAGCACCCCTAGAACAATACATAAATGAACAGGGCTACCTTTCAATAAAAATTTATTTACAAAGACAGGCAGCAGCTAAAATTGGCCTACAGGCTATCATTGGCCAACTCTTGATGTAAAGGATAGTTTACACTAGCCCTGACTGGTGTGGTTCAGTGGATTGAGTGCCATCCTGGGAGCTAAAGGGTCACTGGTTCAATTCCCAGTCTAGGTCACGTGCCTGGGTTGCTGGCCAGGTCCCCAGTTGGGGGCACTTGAGAGGTAACCACACCTCAATGTTTTCCCTCCCTTCTCCTCTCTCTGATAATAAATAAGTATGAAATCTTAAAAAGAAAAGAATAGTTCACATGCAGTTTATGTTATATACTCTATATCCGTAAACTGAACTGCATTTTTGCCTTTTGAATAAATTCTCACTTTTGCTTTCCCTCAGCACGTTTGGATGTAACCAAGCAGAAAGACCTCAGTGGATTTTATAGGCATCTATTAAATCAAGCAGTTGGTGAAGAGGAAGTACCTACATGCAGCTTTCGTGAAGCTAGGTAAGATGTGGCATATGGAATGTTTAGAAAAAAGATATTCATGATCTGTGCTTTACAGATCATGAGTTAATATTCATTAACTCTTTAAAAGAGGATCACAGCATTGCATATTGTTTTGTCGGCCAAACCTGACCTAATTGAAGGAATGTCTGGGAATTTAGTTTCTTAATTTAAAACCTTAAGATTTAGTTTAAGATTGTCTTTATCCTGTAGTAATTCTACGTGCATATTTAGGTAGTATATAAAAAGAGATGTAGTTTATTTTCATAACTAGGACCCAGCCTCCATAAAATGTAAAATTCACATATCAGGGGCTAGAGATGCTCTATTCAATATGTAGCCACTATTCACTTGTGGCTGTTTAATAATAAATTTAAAATTTTGGTCATAACAGCCACATTTCAAGTACTGAGTTTCTACATTTGACTAGTGGCCACCATATTAGCACAGATATGGATGTTACCATTTATATAGACATTTCTATTAGTACTGGTGTAGAAAGTAAGGATTAGAGGATTTTAAATAAAATTATAAGACATTAAATAGGAATGGTGAAATGCTTATGCCATAAGTATATAGCTGAAAGTAAAAGGGAGAATTAATCCTAAACTTATATTTAAGTAAACTTTTTGGAAACAGAAGCATCTGGTTAAGAGGATCTGTGTCTTGTGTTCCAGGGGGAAGGGGAGAGACAGGAGAATGGAATTAAGGATTAAAAAAGGGAATTAGGTTTAGTCCTGGCTGGTGTGGCTCAGTGGATTGAGCATGGGCCTGTGAACTGAAAGGTTACTGGTTCAATTCCTGGTCAGAGCACAGGCCTGGGTTGCGGACCAGATCCCCAGTTAGGGGTGTGCAAGAGGCAGCCAGTTGCTGTTTCTCCCACACATTGATGTTTCTCTCCTCTCTTTCTTCCTTCTTCCCCTCTCTCTAAACAAATAAATAAAAGAGAGGGGGTTAGGTTTATATGTCCCCAACTCCAACTGCTAGGTGTTGATTTTAAAAAATGATGAAATTTACGAGTCTAAGAAGATATATTTGAAGATTGAGATTTTGAACAGAAAATTAATGTTTCTGTTAGAGTTTCATCTGGAGTAGTTGTGAGGCCAGCCATGAAACTCTATGTCACTTAATAGTGGCACTTCTCAGAGTCTAAAGAATTCCTAATTATTAGTGATTTATTTAGCCAAGACAGTTGTACCAGCAATTTCTATAGAACCATAGTTGCTCTATTAGTGTGATTAGTAAATGATAAGAATGAGTGTGTAATATAAATAAATTAACCACATGTATCAGCTGGGAAAATGTAGACGATGTAAACAATTTTAGTGTTGCTGATTGTAATAGTTGGATGGGTTCACATATTTCCATTTTGCTGTGATAGGTGCCAAGGAGTATATCTAGAGGCTGATGCCTTTTTAATCATAATAGGGTTTATTTAGTGAGATTTAGAATTAGATTTTTGCTACCATATTGCTGTGAAAAAAAGTTTATCTTCATCTATTAACAGAACTCTTCTTAACTTTCATAGAAAGAAAAATACAAATCCAATAAAGAGCCATTACTTAAACTTCACATTGTGAAAATGCTACTAAGGTCCAGAAAGTATTTTTCTTTTGCTGATTATTTTTCATCTGTGCTTAGCACAGACCCCTGCCTGAAGGTTCTAGTGATCCAGTACAGACGGGCTCATTTTCTTTACTTCTACCAATATTGACAGTACTCTGAATGGTTAGAAAATGCTGGTTTGCAGATGTTTACAAAGTACATAGACATCAGGACCTTTTCACATCTTGATAATCAGGAAACTTGTATAATTATAATTTTGTTGATTTAAATATTAAGGGAAATTATATGAACACTTATGTGCCTCCTATAAATGATAATGTGGCATTTATCATTATATTATTTTTTTAAAGGTCTGGGATAAAGGAAGAGAAGTCAAGGGATTATTCCGATGAAGTAAGTTCAGAGAACAGAATACCACATGAGAAATGCATTCTCCAAACTGTTGTGAAAGTAGAGGAGAACCCAGATGCAGACAGTGACTTTGATAATGACAGCGAGGATGATGAGATGGAAGGAAGTAATAAAGTGAAGTGCAGAAGGGAAAAGAACACAGAGACCTCTGAGAATGACTCCAGGCATCACAAGAATCACACTCACTCACGGTCATCTAGTGAAGAAAGAGAACATGGTACCAAAAGCCACACAAAAAGTTCCAAGTCAAGGGGACATGAGAAAAGGGAAGATAAACACCAGGAGAGACAATCCAGGGACCAGGAGAACTACTACACTGACCGTGATTACCGAAAAGAAAAGAAAGATTCCCATAGGCACAGGGAGGCTGGTCATAGAGATGCCCATTGGAAGAGACATGAAGAAGAAGATAAACTGAGGGGCAGAGACCAAAGAGAAAGAAATGACAGAGAATGGAAAAGGGAGAAAGACAGAGAGAAATATCCCACAAGAGAACAAGAAAGAGATAGGCAACGAAATGATCATGACCGACACAGTGAGAAAGAAGGAGAGAAGGAAGAGAAAAGCAAAGAAAAGGAAGAACATATGAAAGCAAGGAAAGAAAGATATGAAAACAGAGATAGAGAAAAACGAGAAGTAAGTGTTCAATCTTCAGAAAGAAAGCGAGACAGAAATGAAAGCAGCCCGAAATCTAGGGCAAAGGATAGGTTTCCTGACCAGGAAAGGTCCAATAAAATGAGAAACATGGAAAAGGACAAAGAAACAAGCTCAGAGAAACTCCCTAGTTGTGAAACATCAGTGGGAACAAAACACAGGGTCACCGAGGAATGCCAAGATACTGGCAAAGAACAAGAGGGACTACATGAGACACTGAGCAAGTTTGCGAAACGGAGCAATGAAGAAAGTGTAATGTCAGCCAGAGACAGGTACTTGGCCAGGCACATGGCACGGGTTAATGCAAAGACATACATTGAGAAAGAGGAAGATTGACTTCCTGGAACATGTTGTGTGGACACATAAAGGAGTGTGTTAGAAGTGGTAAACTGTATTTTCAAGATTCATTTTTGGTTTAGGGTTAAGTCAAAAGTCACTCCTTTTATCTCAAATGTTTGACTAAACTGATATATAATACTTACTTATCAGTATCACATTCTTGGTTGTATTCAAACAACCTAAAGAGTCCTAAATCCTAGTAGGTACTTTATGAGGAAAATTGGCTCCACTATAACCATTAAAAAATAATTTAAATAACTTTCCTAATGGTGGTTTTGTTGCAGGACCTATTTGTTTTATAAATACTGTGTTTCAGATAGAAGTAAGTGGATTTGAACATAGAGAATATTGTTATACTTTGTGTTGTGAAATTTGTATTAAAGTATGAAATATGGATAGATACACATCTTGTCTAACTTTTGCTCAGGCATACTTGGCTTAAGTGAAAATAAAAATAGTGATATATTTGAACTTTTAGTTCATGCTCTTATTTTAAAACTAATGTCATTTATGCCATAATTCCTTTTTTTTTCATTAAAAGTCACTTTAATTCTGAGACCCTCACAAGTTAGTAAATTGGTTGTGTGCATAAATCAGTTTTAGCTAAATGTGAAAACATGGAGATGTTTAGCCTAAATGAAGTTACCTAAAGATCCAGGTGGCCTGTTTATGAACATGCCTTGTTTTATATATTCCAAAAAATATTATATAGCTTATTATAGCTTCCATTTATGTATCAAAGTAAAATTATAATCTCTGTGTTAAGTCTTTGAAACCATTGAAATAAAATGCTATATATAATTTATCTGTGGGAAATGGATCAATGGTATGGAGAAAATAGTTCTCTAACAAGTCTTCCCATTAAGAAAGTGCTATTTATCTCATACTTACTTTGAGTTAACCATGTTTTATATTTAGGATAAACTTAGTTTAATAAGAATATTGACTTTTAGGAAAGAATTATATTAAGGATCAAATTTAGCACTTACAAATAAATGTATAATAGTATACCTTTAGATCCAGAAAGGACAAGTAGCAAAGCTAATGCTTGTATCTCTTGACTGACACATTAATATGATATCCTAATACTTTAAAATAGATCAGTTACAGTGACAAACTTAAAAAGCACTGATTCAGCAAGCAAAGAGAGTAAACAGTATGGTGTAATGTAACTATGAAACAGGGTGAGATCATGGAAGACCATGAGTTAACAAGCTAAATTTGGTTCCGCTGTTAGAGCTATAACTAGAGCCATATGTTGGAAAGATTGATTTAACCGTAGTTGCAAGAGATAGTCTAGTAGGGAGAGACTGTGATCTAAGGGATCGGGTAAGAAGCTGTCGATTACCCTCTCCCAGTGTGGTTCAGAGATTTATAAAGCGGAAGCCTGGATGCTTTAGCTAGGACTAACAATATACAGTTGACCCTTGAACCACACAGATTTGAGTTGCGTGGGTCCAATTATATATAGATTTTTTCAATAAATACTGTAAACCTGTTTTTTCTTTATTTTTTTAAGATTTTTTAATTTATCTTTAGAAAGAGGGAAAAGGAGGAAGACAGGGAGAGAAACAACAATGTACAAGAGACGTATCAGTGAGTTGCCTCTCACGTGCCCCCAGCTAGGGACCTGGCCCACAACCCAGGCATGTGCCCTGACTGGGAATCAAACTGGCAACCTTTCGATTCACAGGACAGTGCTCAATCCCCTGAGCCACATACAAAATATGTGTTAATTGGTAAAGCTTCCGGTCGGTCAACACTAGGCTACTAGTAGTTAAATTTGGGGGGAATCAAAGTTATACACAGGTTTTTGACTATACGGGAGGTTGGTGCTCCTAACCCCTTCACCCCTGTGTTCAATGGTTAACTATTACTTTTATTAACTAAGTTTGATGTAGGGAGAAGCTGCAAATTAAGGGTTTCTTCCGTCTGCTTCCCCAGATACACAAATGTTTTTGCCTCTCACACTTGTCCAACCCTTTTCTGGGCACAGTACTTTGATTTCCCTTGGGAAAGTATCCCTTCACTACTCATAGTCTCGTGATTCAAGTGGGGCTGCATAGGGGCTCCAGGAAAAGTATATGACTCAAGCTAGGCCAGTTCTGAGACTTGTCAGAGTCGAAAAGACGTTTTCCATTAGCATTGCCAATAGTGAAGACGAGGTAAGTCTAGAATTGCATGGGAGGATGAGTGTCCAACTGCTTGACAGAATAAAGCCCACACAAAAGAAAGCAGAAATGAGAGAAGGATAAAGACCTAGTGATTGTTTTTGAATCTCTCGTTCTAATGGGGCGTGTATATTTTTTAGATACTTAAACTAATACTTTCCTGTTTTCTCTTGGGCCAGTTTAAATTGGAATTCTGCCACCATAGCTAAAAAGCTCTATTTGATACACCAAGCTTCCACATATAAGTCTGTGCCAAGTTAAAGGACTTTTTTTTAAAAAGGTTTTACCTATTTTTAGAGAGAGGGGAGGGAGAGAAACATGGGTCAGTAACCTCTCACACATCCCCAATTGGGGACCTGGCCTGCAATCCAGGTGTGCGCCCTGACCAAGAATAAAACCAGTGACCTTAGTTTCACAGGCCAGCGCTCAATCCACTGAGCCACACCAGCCAGGGCCAGAACATTCTTAATCTTTTTAAAATAGTGTAACATGTATAAATAAAATGCATGTACCATGAATATATAGTTTAGACTGAAACTCCCCTCAAGCCCCTCCTCAGCCTTCCCCCACCCCCTGCCATTGACAACACCAAAGACTGTTTATTTTGTAGATTGCTTAGTATTTATCCATCTACTATTGGTGGACATGGAGTTTTTTTTCCTGTTTAGGGTTAATCTTGTACTTGTCTTCTGGTATGTACAAATGTATGTTTTGATTGGGTGACTCCTAAGAATGGATTCCTAATCCAGAGGGTATGCGTTGGCTTTAGTAGACACTGTCAATTTACAAAATTGTACCAAGTATACTCAATGTATGAGAATTCCAGTTGCTTCACATTCTTGCTTATACCTGTTATTTATCTTTTGTCATCTTGTCTTTTAACTTTAGCCATTCTGGTGGGTGGAGTGATGAGGTTTTTATTTGTACTTAATGGCTATCATATTTATTAGCATTTGTATAAAGGTCCTTTTAAAGAGTCTGTTTCTTTTGCCTATACTGATTCTTTATGTATTTGGACAGAGATCATTTATCTTTGCACTGTCTTAATGGTATCTTTGTTTTTAAACACTAAGTCTATAACAGCTTGTCTCAGAAGAGAGAACGCTGGAATAGGTTGGACTTTGTTGCTATAGCAAGCTCAAATTGTGTCAGACAGTTTTGATCTTCTGCCCCAAAGTGTTGTTTGCAATTAATGGTATCTATAACTGAACAGAAATCTTTAATTTTGATAAAGTTAAACTTAAAAGTTAAATAAAATGTATCATTTTCTCAATACACAAGACACATTTGAAGTGCTCAACAGCCACACATAGCCAGCAGCTACTCTAAAGGAAAATGCGGATATAGAGCATTTTTATCATAGCAGAAAGTTCTGGACAACGCTCTAGAAGCATTATTGTCTCTTTTTTACATTTAGATTTGCCATGCAGCTTGGAATGAATTATTGTGTGTGATATAATAAAGATTTTTTTCCATATGGATGGTAAATAGAAGTAGATGAAAATTTGTTGAAATTAAATCCACAATGAGTACCATTATGCATCCACCAGGAATAGCAAAAATGTTTAGAGACTTACAATACCAAGTGTTGATGAGATGGTGGAGCAATTCTAAGCCATATGTGCTGCCAGTGGCCGATGAACTAGTACAGCAGGTCTTTGACTAATGTTTCATTCTGTCGTTTTGCTATACCATTGATGAGGGAAAAAATGGATTTCTGGCCTGAACCAGTCTGTGGTTTGCAGTTCTCTCCATGTCTGTGTAGGTTTTCTCGGTACTCCAGGTTCCTCCCGCATCCCAAAGATGTGTGTGTTAGGTGAGTTGGCGTGTGCAATTGCTCCAGTCTGAATGCGTGTGAGTGTGTACCCTTCAATGAAACAGCAACCTGTCCAGGGTTGGTTCCCCACTTCTGCCTTGAGCTGCTGGGATAGGCTTTAGCCACCCAAGAAGATCCTGGACTGGAATAAGCAGGATTTTTTTTTGTTGTTTTTAGTGGGGGGGCGCAGGGAAGGGAGGGGAAGAGAGGAACATCCATTGGCTGCTTCTTGTGAGCCCCAACCGGGGACCAAAAGTGCGAAACAGGCATGTGCCCCTTACTGGGAATTGAACCCATAAACTCAGTTTACAGAGGATGATACTCCAACCAACTGAGCCACACCAACTGAGGCATAGTTTTCATGATAGAGAAATAATTGTAGATGCAAATGTGTAGATAACACAAACACACACACACTTTTATTCTCTCCAGTGAGAGGATTTGGTATCAATGACACCCCAATAGCAATGAGCATACCTAGCACCTACATCTTGGTTTCTAAATACATTCTTTGTGAAAAGGAATCAGGACTGTTTGGAGGAGTAGCTGTGGTAGGGACAGTATAAGATGCTACCGTAATATCTTACTCCAGAAGGTAAGGAAGTTCTCCAAGAGTTAGAGGGACATGTCAAAAGGACACAAAATCCAGACTTAAAGGATTCTCACTGGCTAAATATGGGACACTGTGAGCACTGAAATTAATAATATAAAAAAGTGAAAGATGGAACAGAATATTTGAATAGCCTCAGAGTTAGTCCCTCCTTTCAAAATACTAATTATTTACAAAAAAAATGCAGGGAAAGCCTGGCAGAAACTACCTTAATCAAGTGATTCCAGTTAGCATCAGCAGTACAGGGACAAGTCAAACGGTTCCACCTGGGAGAATGCAGCGCAAACACCTCATTCCCATGATATTTCTGTCCCAAATACACAGCTTGAATCTAATCATGAGGAATCAATCATCAAACAAATCAAACTGGGGGCCATTCAACAAAATAACTGGCCTGTAATCTGAAGTGTCAAGTTCATGACAGTTAAGAAAAGACTGGGAAACCTCCAGACTCAAGGAAACAAAACATGAAACTAAATGAAAAGTATGATTCTGGAATGGATCCTTCTGCTAGAAGGATATTGAATGGGGTTTGAGATTAGATAGGAGTAATTTATCAAATTTCCTGATTTTTATGATTATATTGTGGTTATGTGGGAGAATGTATGTCCTTGTCTGTTGAGAACATATCCCTCGTTATTTTCTTTTTTGAATTTAGGATCTGTATACTTAGGCTTTTATAGATGATTAATTTAAAGATAGGCATGCAATAATAACCTTTGACCAGCAAACAGAAAACCTAGACTTGTTTTGGAACTTTGCAGCTGTGTGAACCTGGGCAAGTCACTTAACGCCTCTGAGGCTCAGGCTCCTTCCTCATTTGCAAATTGGGGAAATAACACCTGTCACCCAGAGCCCTGGGAGTCAAATGAAATGATATACATGAAAGCACATTATAAGTTAAAGCTCTGCACAGATTGCAAAAACTAATTACTTAGCTTTACTGAAATTTAATATCTCATTCTAGGTAGCTTTGATGCTAAATATTTGCAAATGACTTGCAGTGAAATTTTGGAGGATCCTAATTTTTTTTAAAGATTTTATTTATTTACCTTTAAAGGGGAAGGGAAGGAGAGGGAGAGAAACATCAATGTATGGTTGTCTCTCATGTGCCCCCTGCTGGGAACTGGCCTGCAACCCAGCCACGTGCCCTGACTGGGAATCAAACCTCAACCCTTTGGTTCACTGGCCCGCGCTCAATCCACTGAGCTACACCAGCCAGGGCAGGGGATCCTAAATATTTTTAAAATATGCAGTTACAATTAAGATTTTTATTTTAACCATAAGCGCTCAGAAGTTTTTTTTTTAAACGAGACTGAACAAATCTATGTGTCATGATGTTAGGAGGTCTTACAGTAATAGTTCACAACACAAGGCATTTACTGAAGTCTCGCAATCTAACCAGGAGCACTTAAACGACTAAATTGCTGCATCGATGAATATAGGGGCATTCTATGGATTAAAAAGGGGACTCTGCTTTTATACAAATAAAACATTTAATTCTGCTAAATTTTAAAAATAAAATGTTTCATGTAAAAATAACGTTGGTGATTTTCATTCTACCACTATTGACAGAGGGGAATACTGGAAGAAGTATTTTGCTGTGTATAACGCACACTTTTTTTGCCCAAATTTTTGAGGGAAAATAAGAGTGAGCATTATACGTGGGTAGTACTAATTTTATATCTATATAAATGTTTTTAATTATTTTACTTATACTTACGTGTTAAAAGTATGACTCTAGAAAGCTGTAACAATATCCATATGCAAAATAATATCCTAGAATACAATAAATTGGTTGTGTTTCTAAATATAAATAAATTAAAAATTAAAAGATTTTTT